>JARWCS010349453.1:0-11131 GCA_034783895.1 Geukensia demissa | reverse complement strand
TGGATAAAACCCATGATCCCCAGTCATCTAGGTAAATATGTTACCATTAGAACTCAATGGCTGTCGGCTTGAAGGAGTTAGGCCACTTGTTCAAAAATTTGCTCTTCCTGCATTAATAAGAGTCTAAAATCATACCTTGATATTATCCATGCATTTTTTTGTGATAACCTGTTTTCCCTCACGAGGGCGGTAGGGGTATAGAAATAGACCGTTTCTACGCCTGCAGGCCTAGTAAAACCCAAAGAAGCGTCCGTTGGTTTAGTGTGATGTATAAATAATCGACCACTCCTAGTGTAACCGGGGTTTAGAAATAGGCTATTCGGTTTCTCCAACAGGGATGGAACTCCTCCTTTAAAGGTGTCCGTTGGTTGGGCGGGATGTATAAATTCTGATCGCAGATCGGATGGGAAATATAACAATGTAACCAGTGTTGGAAGAATGCCATGCTGTCAGCGCGTTAAAAATACCATTGCAACAGCTCTTAATGAGTTGTCGGTGGCCAGTTGCTTAAGCTAAAATTCCCACCCCTACCCAAACTGTCCCAATTTGGTAATCCCCGGACGTCCCAACCCCTAGCAAATCCCTTTTATGATTTATTATTTCATAACTTGTTCTCGTCCTGAAAATGCATGAAATATTTGATGCTGGACGTGAAACAACAATCAATCAATGAACCTGTTCAATGTATTAAAGGTCTAAATGATTTGTTTTAATTTGAATATATTTCATAAGATTTATATAAAAGTAAATTAAGTGTTGAAGACTAAATATTTTTTACTGAAAATTCGTCAAAGTCTTAATTTTACATGTAGTAACTAAATGTTTCTATTTTGGTCCTGGTATAGATTTTTTATGTCTTATGAACATGTTTCCAGGATAAATTAACCTAATAATTTCCTAGGGTAATACAGATTGTGCTGAGGACAGACGTGCACAGTAAGCAAAAAGATATGTCCACCAAGGAAAGCCCTTAAAATCAGGTATGTCCATCAATTTCACAATATATCTTTTAACGTTTCAAAATATTGATATTGGAGCAACAAATCAAACTGTTTTTGACTTAGCATAATCATAACTGCAAAGACTGCCTAGACGTTGTAAGAGTTCATTTATACTTCCAAAGCGATCGTCGCACGACTGACGTGCGACAGTCGCGGGACGTCGCGCGAAAATCGGTGGGTGTTTATACTTGTAGTAGTTAGTTTAAACTTTTAATCTCAGGTAAAATCGCGCGACATCGTGCGGTAGTCGCGCGATGTTCGGGCGACAAACGCGAGATGTCGCGCGACAATCGCGGACGAAGTATAAATGAGCCTTAAGGTATTGAAACGATTCCTTAGTGGTTTTGGATTTATATACGAAACTCAAAGTATGCAACTAGACGTAAAATTATCATACAAATTTATATCAAGAAACCATTTAATGATAGAAAACTATTCAATGCAAAATTTCAGATATGAAAACACGAATAGAAATCGTGATTTTAGACAATAGTTTTAATTTATCTCTGCAACTGGTACTTTATTTGTTATGCAGTGGAATAAACACATTTAAAGAAGACAATTATCACGAATTATAGACTGCACTCAGGCCATAGGTATCGACCTGAACATATATAGATATAGCCGAGATAGGTCTATTTTAACGTTACGGTTCCATACCGTCACTCGGGCATTCCATGTGTCTTGGATTTCCCTTTCCATAAGTAACTTTTATATAAATAACAGTCGTATCTATCAAGCTGGAAAAAAACCGTAAGGGCCAGATAGACGGAATAGGTCGTCAGTTACGTGCACGGCAATTCCGAGAACACGAACAAGACAAAGCATGACACGCATTGCCGTATCAAACTTAAAAACAAACATATAAAATATGTTGAATCCTATATTGATAGACACATATCACAATTATCGAATGAAATGAATTAACAAAAATAAATAAAATCATCTATATTGGCTTACATCACTGCAATTTGTTAATTTAAAACATATTTATGTAACTACTGAAGGCTAGAAAATATGTGAAAGTTTCCTTTGAAATGCACATTTTATCATATTTCATGCTTAATTATCTTCACAAACATCAGATGATGGATACCCTTTGAATCTCAAGCATGAATTCTTATCTGCCAAACCACCTCAAGTTGCCGGATCTTATAAATTATTTTAAAAATCTAATAATTGTACAAGTTAATGAAACATGTCTTTGAGTTTTTATCAGCTTTTGAAATCAACTGTAATCTTCCTTTTCCAGAACTTCTAAGGAGTTATTTAATTGGATCTTATCAGCTTCATATAGATTACGGTTTGAAAATGTATAAATTCTCATTCGTCTCAATTTTATATGACATTTCTCATAAATGTATGACTTATTTTCATCTTCAATGACATTACCAATTTTCCAATAATTTTGAACTGACTATTTATATGTTCTGTGAAGTCTGTAAATGCTGTCATGCAAATAACATATTTTTGTCCTGAAAACTTTGATGGATTTGTTTATAAATGCGAGTCTTCTTGTGGTTTTACGAACTAAATTTATTATTAAAGCGCAGATAAGAATTCATGGTGAGATTCAAAGGGTATCCTTTGTTTGATGTTTGTGAGGATTATTAAGCACGAGTTCCCTCTGTTTGTCCAAATACTGCTGAGAAGGTCCCCACAAGGTTTCAAAGTACAGCGGCACGAATCCAGTACATATATTATAAACTCCAAAACTTACAACGTGATGGTGAACATATGGCACAAATAAGAGTTAAAATAGTAATTAATTTGAATAGACAATCAAACAATATCATTGCTGTAAATTACAAGTTGCGATAAGTTCAGAAAATAAGTACACGCACAGGAGTTCTTGTTGTTGCTCATGAACGAGAAAACAAAAATCGTATTGCCAACTGTAGTGCACTTCACTTGAATATCGTATTGTCCAGTCTTTAAGTTGTACCAATAAAACATTTACCTGAAGAAGATTACAGGATTACATACGTACCCAATTGTTTTTATAAAAGAAAATAGGATGAACTATGTAGGTTCCGTTAGCGGTCAATTAGGAATAGTTCAAGTTTTTTTTTAATATATACACTTTTCAAGCTGACCGCTTAAAGCGGCGTCACACATTGACGTGTAGACCGGCGTACGTTAAGCGTACAAGGAAAATCTGCAAAAGTTCATCTACGTTGCAAACACGCTAAAAGCACGCTACATAATCGTCAGTTGCGCGATGCATACGCTGATAGGACGCCGGAATGCAAATAGTGTACGTCCACAGAACGCTACAAGTAGACATGTTTTATGCAGCTTAAAAATTATTTTCAACAATAGGAAGTGTCAAGCGTACTGTATATCCGAATGTTATAACACGTTATGGATAAGTTATAAGCGCGTTCAACGCGCTAAAGGTACGTCTGAAATGCGACTCGGGCACGCTGCATACGCCAAAAGGTTTTTCGATTTCATTCTGAGCGTTTGACGTACGACAAAACACTTCAAAGCGTTCCAAGCACGTTTGAGACGCGCCACACATTCTATGCACGTTCATGTATATTCTTAATACCCAATTAAACGCCAGATTTACGTGCAAAATACGCCAAGGCACGTTTCACTGGCGCCCAACAAACGTTTATATACGCCCCAAGTACGTTTGAAATACGATTGACGCGCGTTTTGAATACGCTACAAAGATGATTGACATGTTGAATACGTGCAACACTATCAGCTTATTCGTGGCGAGTTTGGTTTTTTTTTCATGCGTTCTACACGCGCGTCTTGGCTATACGCTTAAGTGTGACGCCGCTTTAACGGAACCTACTTAGTTGGTCATCCGTAGACTAACGCTTGTTAACAAACAAACAAATCAGCTAACCAAGGATTTATATCTTCTCTACTTATATGGTCATCATCTTCCTAATCCGTTATCTTAACGTATCAGACTGATCACTGAAGACGTCTTGTATTTTATAAATTGATATGTCAAAAACTCCTTCTGTGGATACCTATATTGTAATTTAATTTCAGTGATAAAATAAATATTTTTTCTCTTGTGCTGTGTGGAAATGAAAATGAAAAGGTATGGAGTTAATCTCACAGAGACTGCACTCCAACCACGAGAAAGTCTCCACAAAGCATTCAACAAGGGTGGAATACCACTCCTTGTGAAAACCTCTAAATCGCCCAAAATAAAAAAAAAACGTGTATGCATAAAATAATACTGCTCGTACCTGATATTATCAAAAATGTACATTTTACGGAACAATAAACACAAAGACAACTTAACATCGGTTCCACAACCACAAAACAAAATGCATATAACTCACTAGTAAGACCAATAGTAGAATATGCAGCCACTGTATGAGACCCTTATACGCAGAAGGATATACACACTCTAAATATGGTTCAGCGCAGAGGAGCCAGATACGTTTGTAATAAACATGTGAACAGATCAAGTGTAGATAACATGCTAACTACACTTGAATGGAAACCACTATAACAAAGAAAGAAGGAAGCCAAACTTCATATGCTGTACAAGATCTACAACAAAGAAGTCGCAATTAGCACTGAAAACAGACTAATACCACAAAGTCGACTATCAAGGAACATGCACAATCTCTCGTTCCAAATTCCATCCACAAACAGTGACTATAGGAAATTCTCCTTCTTCCCATGCACCATCAGGGACTGGAATGCCTTACCACCGACATCGCCACAGCTGGGTCACTCGAAATCTTCAAAGAACGCGTGTCCCTCCACAACCATTAGATGCAATAGTTTTAACATGTAAATATTGCTGTTAACAACCAGTTAGCAGTATTTTAGACAACTAAATTCTATTTTTCGTGCGCACTCGACATGGCATAATAATCAACCCGTTGATGGTGGCCATTAAGAGGCAGAAGCAGAAGCAGAAGCAGTAGTTTCACATCAGAAGATTCTAAAGTGAATATTTCTAACAGTCATATTTTACAACAAGTTTGGATGTGGCAGCCAGCTTCACTGACAGGCACTGGAATGCAGAACATACCAGTAATTTTGGAAGAATAATTTTAACAAACTTTCCCATAGGGTACTCAATCGGACTAAGTTTGCCTGTGGCGACCATCTTGGTAAGTGGACGGAAATGCCTGACAAAATTTTTAGAAGACCATGCAAGGACTATTTCATTACATTAAAATTTGGTTGCAATTGGCACAGTAGTTTCAGACAAGAAGATTTTCAATTGAATTTTCCATAGGGTCTCATAACAAACTACATTCTGCTGTGGCATCCATCTTAGTTCATGGGTGGGGTTGCCAGACACAATTTTGGTAGAAGACCATGTAAGAAGCATTCCATCAACGTTTGGTAATAATTGGCTTAGCAATTTTGCTTAATGTTAACAAAACACGATAATAAATATGCACAATAATTTCAGAATTTACAGTAATTGTCTAATCCCATGACTGCAATATTTCAGCTATATCATGGCTCGAGAGCAATAGAAATTTTACCAGTATATGTCGTGGTATTTTCTTACATATATTTTGGTCGTGTTTAATTCTTTCTCTCATATTTACTTTATTTATTTTCTTAAATCAAAATCTTGATTGATTGATTGATTGTTTAAAGTCCAGCGGCAAATATTTCATGCATATTCAGGACGAGAGCATATTAATGAATGATGGTTATGAATGAACTCTGATTTGTACCAGATTGATGCACTGAGCCATATGCCACTTTACCCAGACACATTATTCTGACTAGGCCAACCCGCCTTTGCTCTATCTACTAAACGCTGCGTGCTTAGAGGAGAAGTAGCAAACACCAATTTTAATGTCTTTGGTTTGACCTGGCAGGGGATCGAACCCACGTCCTTCCGGACTCAAAGCAAGCATTATTACTATTACAACACCGAGGCAGTCTGCAACAACATAGAAAAGAAAGCATGTCAAACTGCAAATGGTTATCTCATCAGGTGTTGGATGCAGGAGAATAAAATCTCAGAAACAGAAAACTCTGTATTTCCTTGTCCAAAGGGTGAGTACAAGACATCTCTGGTATTTTTAGGATTCCTTTTGTCTAACAAAATGGTGGAGATTTACTTACCTTATTTTTTCATAATGTTGTAAGACTCTGTTTATCACAAATAAAAATAGGATTATCAAAAATAAGGCAAAGAGGGAAGGTATCTGTAAGTTTTTATAACTTACCCTGGAGGAAGATTATTTATTAATTCATAAAGTTCTATAAAATTATGAACAATTGCAAGATTTGCTCCATTCTTCCAGCAGTGATGAGCTGCCTTTGAATAATCAAGCTTCAAATCAGGATCACCATAGATACACTTGTTGTTAACAAACTTCCATGGTGGAGAGCATTCTGAAAGAAACATGAAGACCACCATTAATTAATTGGTTGGAATGTTTGTTTTTTGTCTCTGATATGAAGTAAAGGAAAAAAATAATGGGAAAAATTCTTTAACCTTTCAAATGCATTTGCAACTAAAACCTATGATGTAGGTAAATACAACGAGAAAATTGAAAAAAACAAGTGTGGACAGAAAAATGTCTTGCACCAATTTTTTTTCTCAGTTACAAATATTTAATGTGGATTAAAAAAAGAGGCTTAGTGGGCAAACTTAAATAGTGGCATTTGACTATAAATCTCAAAGCAAAAATATGATTTTTGGAAATACTGGTAAGGCAAAATACAAAGGGTAATATGTATTGCTCACCTAGCACTTGGTCAAGTGGCTATAATGATGGATTTCTTTTTTCAAAGGAACCTTTGCCTATTTGAGATCAATGAATGAATGAAATAAGACTATAGATAATTTTATCAACTTTCATATGTTGATGTTTTAAAGCTTGGTTCAATTTGATTCAATAAAATAATTCTTTCAGTATCAGATGACTGAAACAAGAACTGTCCAGGACTGCCACTGGGAAACTAGTCGCTCAGAGGGCCTAACATGTATTGCTCAACAGAGCTTTCAAAGGAACCTTTACCAATTTGAGATGAATCATTAAACAAATGAAATAAGATTATAGATAATTTTATCAAATTTCATATGTTGATGTTTTAAAGCTTGGCTAAATTTGGCTCAATAAAATAATTCTTTCAACATCAGTCGACTGGAAAGCAAAATAAGCAAAAATCTGTCCACTCTTGTTTTTTTTTTTTTTTTTCAATTTTCTACTTGTATTTACCGACATCATAGGTTTAAGTTGCAAATGCATTTTGAAAGGTTGAAAAAAGAATTTTTTTCCATAAGCAAAATCATAAAAAGTTTTTGCTGCTTTCATAGATCTTAGGAAAGCATTTGACATTATTTGGAGAATTGGGTTATTTTACAAGATGCTAAATCAGAAATGTCCAATCAATATATATAGAGTAATACCTTAAATGTATTCCAATACAAGTTGCAGAATTAATTTTTCAATGGAGTCAGTTTACCATTTAAATCAGAAAGCGGCGTGAAACAGGGTGATGCTTTGAGCCCTATGTTATTCAATTTCTTTATAGATGACTTACAAAAAAGTTTAAAGCAAAAGGCCAATACTTATCCAGTTGTCATTGGTGATGTGTCTCTTACTGTAAATTCAATATTTGTTGTATACCAATTTTCATGGTTTTCATGGGTGCCAGTGAACCACAAAATTCAATATCCAACGAAAAATTATAGTTATAAATTATAAATTTAAAATGGAAGCCATGGAGTGTTGATGAACCTTCCCAAGAAAACCAAATACAAATTGGGTTTTTACAATGTGTGTCTGGTTACAGATATATGGCAAGTTTTGTGCAGCTCCATATGATGCAGTGATGTCTTGTATTTTGTCTTGGTTAACAAATAAACGTTAAAAAAAAATCTTTTCAAAATAGTTTTACTGTGAAATTGTTCGTGTTATTCACTTCCGGCTTTATTTTTGTTGTGTATTTGAAGTGTTCATTCTATATGAAACAGGGACCCTTAATAGGATACTATATAGTAATCAAAACAGTATGTATTAGCATTTCCAATTGAAGCCATTTAATTAAACTGAGTTATACTTCAAAAAATATTAATCTAGTAATCAAATATTAATTATATATCTTAGAATCACATCAGTTAACTTGTCCTTTAGACTTTTGTTTATGTAAGCACGTAAAATCAGCACCTTACTGCACAATGTTAATGCTTGTTGTGATCATTTTGACTATTTCTGATGAACCACAAATTTAAGTATTTCAACATTATTTTATTTTTTATATGGCAGCAATCCATGAAATTATGTATCCCACGAAATGTCTTTTTTCTCTATCCACGAAAATTGATACCCACAAAAATAAATAAATCCACAGTAATATCCTATGTATGCTTTATCTAAAATTAATGCTCTTTTAAATAGCAAATCACCAATTATTTTAAGAATGTCCTCTTCATTTATAATAAATTGCTTTAAAACTAGGGATTGTATCCTACAATAATAATGTATAATTTATACTGTTGCATTATAAAAGTTGTTTGTCATTGTATCAATATTATCAATTTTGACATGGGCCAAAACCACATGTTATTGACGAGTTTGTGTTAATAATCACCCCCTCCCCCACTTTGGCCCCTTTTAGCTCGAAACAGTAAAACATAGAGAACATACTGAAATCAAATGCAGAAAACTCCGTCATATGGGATGAAAAATTAAAACTTAATTCTCATCTCCTGTAAAATTACATTTTTTTAACTCCTTGACCCCTTTTATACAAAAAAAAATGCTTGGAGTAAATTTTGTTGCATTTTTCATCAAGAACCATTTGCAAAAAAACCATCAAAATAGAATGACAAATAAAAAAAGGTTCAAAATTAGGGCATGGACATTTTTTTACCCCTATATCTAAATAACAGTTATATACAGGTCATGATGCTGTGGCTTGTTATGTTGGCTTTTCCATGGGGAATATAAAGAAAAAAACCCATCAAAATTGGACAAAAAATAAAAAACTTATATTTGAAAATTTAAAAATCCCCTTTTGGACCCTCCTTAAAAAAGGGTCAGGGCTAGATCATCCAAAATCAATCCCAACCTGTATTTTCCTTGTGTTAAAATTTCAAATGGATCCAAATAAAGAACAAAAGTTCCTTAAAGGAAACCTAACTGTCTAAGGAAGCCGATGATGATGACATGCCCATAACATAATACCACCACAAAATTTTAGCAATAGTATAAAAATAAACCAATGGGTAACTAAAATTGTGCATGGTACCATATTTAATTTGCTATTAGGACATTATTTCATTTTTTTAAAAGAACTTAAAGATGTTTCCTGTAAAGTTTGCTTTCTCTTTGCTTAAAGGTCTAAAAGTTGTAATTTTTTTTTTATATAATGATCATTTAAACACAAACATTTCCTTGGTTAGCCATGTTTGTTTATCCATGGAGAAAATTAATAAAGAAACTTTACAAAAAACCTCTCAACAACATTTTACAATAAGTATTGGGTATTTTTGGTTGAATGGTTTTAGAGGAGTTCTCTTTGAAAATCTGCTAATCAGGAACTAGAATTTGCTATGGTGGCAATGATTGTTGTCCTAGACAAAATGAGAAAATTTAAAAAAAGACCTCCCATAAATGCTTCCTATAACCTTTCAGTTTGTTTGGAAAAGTGTTTCAGGGGAGAAGATTTTTTTTAATCAGCCATAAAGAAGCAAGGATTGCCTTAAATATGAAAGCCATGTTTTTTTATAGAAGCAGGACAAATTTTGTACGGGACTTTCAAAGATGTGTCTTGTCAATATAAAAATAAGAGATGTGGCATGATTGTCCATGAGACAGCCATCCGCAAAATGACAGTTAAATCTAAACTTCTACAGGTTCCATTACAGCCTTATACAATGAACCAGAGTCCACTACACAACAGATTCTGTAAAAGGCCTCCAAATACAAAATATGAAACTATTCATAAAACATTACAATTGACCTTATCTATTGAAAGTTTGTTCCAAGAAAACTGAAAAGTTTTAGAGAAAATGTGAAACTTCAACTTGATGAATGGACAGAAAAAGAAGGCAGATGACAGGTGATGATATAAGTTCCCAAGGACTTTGGACAGGTGAGCTAACCAAAGGTTTTGAAGACCCGATATTGCTCACCTTGTCGGAAAAGACTAGAAAAATTTTTGAAAGAAGCCAATTAAGCTCAAACATTTCACACAAAAAGATCTTGCATTTTCCTTCAGGTTCTTAACAATTTCAACAATGTCAGCCAACTTGGTTGGCAGACAGGGATGCCAAAAAATTTTGGAAGAGGACAATCAAAAGACCATTTAAACAAACTTTTGTTGCAACTGGTTCAGTAGTTTCTGATAAGAGGATTTTACTGGGAGGAATCCAATGAAAAAACTCATTAAAATCTGGATCTGGACATCAAAAATCGAATATTACATCAAAAGAAAAAAAGTCATGCTCCAGACAGGAATCCATGGTAAAGATCTTATAATTTTGACCTTGAGGTCAAAGGTTTAAAAAAAAAAAAAGGTCAAGAATGTACACAATAAATCGTCTAATAGTGATACACCCATGTGCCAAATTTGGTATGCCTAGTGTATGTCGCATAATAAATAAGATATAACCCCAATAATTCGTTATATTATGCTCACCATCAATTGCTCCATTAACGCCTGAATGCATACAGCTGAAAAATGTGTCAAACTGGAAAGTTGCATCATGGGTAAAATATTGGATAACTACATAAAATCCAGAAATGCCATTGACTACAAACTTGCTGTTATGCAAGTTCTCTATGACGTCATATGACGTTTTTAAAAAAAAACATTTTCTTTTGAATGTGAATTTGGTCCAAACAGATGTTTTCCGGGTTAACTAGACATGGCTTAAACAAAACGATCATTGTAAAGGTATGTTTTAATGTTCAAGTTCATCTGAGGTTGCCATCTTGGTTGCCTGGTGGGGTCATCAGATATAATTCTGAAAGGGACCAACCCATGTTTGGTTCCAATGGACCGATTCAGAAATTCAACTTCCATCCTCGTAAAACGTATTGCGCAATCTCAGCATCTTTGTAAATGGAAGGCAAAGTGTTATGTTCAATGTTTGGTGACCTTTGACCTCAAGGTCAAATATCTGAAATATTTGCTGTTTGATATGTAAAAAGTAGGAT
>JARWCS010349442.1:0-11131 GCA_034783895.1 Geukensia demissa | reverse complement strand
GACGGACGGACGGACGGACGACGGACGCCAAGTGATGGCAAAAGCTCACATGGCCTTTTAGGCCAGGTGAGCTAAAAAGGTACCCCTAGATTATTTGACCTTGGATTGGGCAAAGATGATTCCTATGTACCCCCAAACTTTGCGGGGTATAAGAAAACCTTAAATTACACATACTAATAAAAGAATCAACAACAACAAAAACCACTGTGATAGGGTGAAAAATTAAAAAAAAAAACAGGAATGAAAAAAATGTGGAACCCAAAATGGTTCTCAGAAAATTAAAACGTGTACATTCAACTATTTCAATTAACTGTTGTTACTGCTTAAAGCTGACTTTTGTTGCAGACAAGACAAATGCATAACTCGTTGCCCTGTACAATTTTACTCCCACTTTGATATGCTTTCAATAGTTATATAAAATTTTAAGGCTTTTCAAATTCTAACAGCTTTTTAAAAACACTATTGTTTCATGATATTAAATCTGACAGAACCACATACCTTCTATCCATACGTAACTGGTACTGTTGTGACAACAAAGACTTGGGACCAGTAGCCACCAACTGCGTTGATCCACACACCTGCATTTTCTGCTGGGCTGAATCTCTATGTAAACAAAAACATTATAAACATAGTAATACAAGAGAATTTGCATATGTGTAAATGTACTACATGTTCATTTCTTCATGATGATTTATACAGATACATGAATGAAATTGTCACAGGTATCCCGTGAAGTGGTGCCTGTTTCTTTGAAAATACACACTTCTTTTACATTATTTGTTCGCTATTTCAATTTTTTTGCATAATATTCACTCATTTTGATTAAATAAATTAAATATTCTGAAGATTTTGATACTTTTATATAGCATAGGTAACAGACTAACCTATGAGAAAACACTGGGGATGAAAATCTTGAAGATAATGTCCTTCTATTTTCTGTTGAAAAACAGTGAAATTCTTTAAAAAATTAATCTTAATCTTAACAGAAACCAGAAATGTTTATTATTAGGAAATTCTATTTTTATATTTTTGATGGTCTTTCAATTTTTCTTGAGCACAAACAATGGGCCTTCAGAAGTAGAAACAAACACCTGACAAAACATTATCATGGCATTTGCATCTTTCTCTTCTATCTATATTCAAATTATAACCAAAAATTAAGAATGCAAATTATAAATCAGTGCATACTCTTGCACTGCAAATAAGCAATTGCAGTGAGAGCATGTTCAGAAAAGTGAGAATTAAGGCACTTTCTAATGACACTATCAAATTGTTTGTGTTCTATTTAAAGGTTCTAGTACAAACAACCACCCACAGAATATCAAATGTAACAGCTTTAGTGTTGTCACGAAAAAATAAAATATTTTTTATCTACAAACCTTACGATAGAAGCAATACCACTTCTCTTTTCCAGCAAACCTCCAGTTTTTACAGAGGGAGCATTATGTTTAACAAGCTTGACTGGTGACTTTCTGATGTAGGGTACCAGTTCACTCTCTGTTTCCTGTATGTCTAAAGCTAGTCGAACCTCAGGATCTATATGTTGTCTCATAAAGCTTTCTCTAACATCTGAGATGTCAAATTCTGATGGAATTTTATAAAGGTGTACCATCTGAGGATGATTACTAAAAAGAAAACATAAGCACATGTAAATTCTTAAAAAAAACTGATGAATTGTTAGTATAGTTCTTACAAGATTAAATTTGCATGTCAAATATATAACACAATATTAGAATTTGAAGATGAATATCATATTTTAATAACATTCAAAGATTCAGGAATATCAAAATTCATGTACATGTTTGACAGATAACCTTCACTGTACACTGGAGACTTCTTTTATTTCAAGGGTGTCACAGAAATGGAGTTCCTCCATAAAACAAGATGAAATATTAAACAATATAAGTTCCTTTAGATATTTGTTTGTAATATGTTTTGCTAACAGAATAAACCTAATATAACACATGTTCCTAAAGGAATTTTTTTGGTAAAATAATCTTAAAGAAATGTTCCATTGTAACTTCTATTATAGGGAACAGAAATACACTGACAAAGGATGTTGACTAACCAACATTTTTTCCCTAATTTAGCTCATATCCTAACCCCAGTCCTTACCTAGTTAAGAAACTAATGATACACTAAATAACCAATAAATTTCCATTAAGCATTAAGATTGCTTTATATAATTTTTTTTAAAAATCCAGTATACTTAACAAATGAATTGGGAGGACACACTGGACATAAACTCTCTCTGTATTGGTAATAAGCTTTAATTATCTGTACAGGTAGGTTAAAACAATGGATTACACCCACCATGACTCCTGTTTGGTATCACTACTGCACTATCAGGTCTTTTTGCTTTGTGATGTCAGATTTTCTTAGAAAATCTGTCAGTTGACATATGTAAGAGAATGAATTTTCCCAAGCAAACGAACCCACAAAACAAAAACTTTATAGTGCAGTGGCTACACCATTTAATACTTCCAGGCATAATCCACTACCAAAGCAACTTTGCACCCTAGACCCTTTTTTAACTTACCATAGGAAATTTTAACCAATTCAAAACATCATAGGCAAAAATCTAATGGTTGGTTTTTCTCATTCACAAATAAAAATATCATTATAAGAACAAGTTTGAAACTATTTTCTCCTGACAAATAACAGGTACAACTTACGGGAATTTAGCAAATATTCTCAATCGTAGTGGTAACATTTCTTGTGTTTCTGCACTCTGCTCTCTTGCCTTTAGCTAGAAATAAATTAAAACAGAAACATTACTGTCTGTATAAGATTGCAAACTATCAAATTTGTTAATAGCAAAATCATATATCTTTTATTTAACTTATGAAAGATTATTCTATTTGCACATGGTGTTCTTTCCCAACAATATGGAATTCTGAACCCAACTATGATAAAGAAAAGATTAGTCTTTCATGGTAATTTGAACTCCTGTTTAAATCAAACAATTCTCAAAAAATATCTAACATTTTATTTTGACATGCTATTCTGTGCATACAGCATGGAATTTATATTCCTCGGCATAAAAGTCTAACTATTCTATTATGAATCCCTATCAAGTTATTTTGAACCACCTCCCCCTTAGAATCTTAAAATACTTTACAAAACATTTGATTATTCCATTTGCACAAGGTATTCTGTCCACACATTTTTGAATTCTGACCCATACCATATTATTGCCAAGTTTAGTCTGTCATGGTATTTTGAACTCCCTATCATGAGATTTTGAGTCCCTGTTCAATTCAAAACATCTCAAAAAAAAAGTTTGCAAATTTTTTATTTGTAAATGCTATTCTGAGCATAAAACATGAAATAAACTCACACAATTATATTCCAAAGTTTGCTTAACCATGGTATTTTAAACCCATACCATGAAATTTTGAACCTCTTCCATGTGGTAAATTGACCCTGGGTTCAATTTTTTGGGGGTTCAAAATACTATATGATAGCTGTACTCACTCTACTTCATTTCTTTTCTTTGCAGAGGCTGAACAGAGTTTTTTTTACTCATAAATGAGGTATTGACCATTGAAATTCAACCCCAAAAATGACATTCCGAGAATTCCATTGTACTTCTCAAAACATTAATTAATACCATGTATGTTTACATGTAAGCCAAATCAAACAAAACTATCTTTACACACAGTCAGACAGTTAAAACTGAAAAAGAAGTCACCTTAGGAAGAAGCTTAAGACAAGCGACCTCTTAAAATCTAATGATAATAAAATCTTACATACTTCGGAATGGAAAAGGTGGCCTTTAACATAAAAAGTCTTTTTAAATCAGGTGACTGCAAATGCAAATTTAATTGTATTAGAATCAGGTTTGAAGATATGTAATGTAGTTACCTGTTTTAGTTTCTTGATGTCCTCATCCAACTCCAGATTATCCAAAATAACAGCAACAAATGAACTTATAACAATCTGCAGAACAATGTATATATGTACAATTACTTTGCATGTTGTTGCAGAATATTATATCTGTTGAAAAAACATCCTAACAGATTCCAATTTTCTTGAAGCCAGTAATTACTTTATAAGGAAACTAATACTGCCATCAGAACTGTTTTTTTTTTTTGTTATTCAAAATCCAAATTAATGACTAGTTCTTCAGATGTTTTTGGTGATAAATGAAGGTGTGAGAGAGCAATATGTTTGATTTTAGTTTTTTCTTGAAATGACTTACTGGTACAGAAACATCAGTATTTCTGCGTAAAGACCAACTAATGTCTTGCAATGACAACATGTCATTTTCATGATTTTAAAGAGTAACTGTTATCTTTTATTTAAATTAAATTAAAAAAAAAAAATAACAACATTGTTATAAAAATGTGCTAAAAAAGGAAATCAATAAAATTGATTCCACAAAGTAAGGAGTTTGTGGATCTGAAGAATTAGTTATCAGTTTGGTGTGGCCTCACATATATTTATAACACACACAGACGAAAACCAGAATTATATTCAAATACTAAATTGGAATCTGTATTAAAGTTCAATATATAAAATATTGCTAAAACTAAAAAATTATTGTGAATAAAGTGAAAGGTAGGATCTTAAGTCATTTTGAACATTCATAAAATTACTCTTAATAAGAAAATCATTTGTAAAAATGTCTGGCATCAAAAGAACATTTTTTCTGGGTTAACTCTGTCATGTTATGAATTAAGTCATTTTCAGGACGGTTTCTTAAATTAAGTTATGAGCCTCAGTTTGTCTCATCAATGGATATCAATTTTACATGGGTAAATTTCATTGGAGGATAAGTTTTGGATCTGAAGTAATTTTTCTACCATCTGATACATAATTGTGATTTTTAACTTTGCTTTTTTCCTATAACAGAATTCAACACTTTATTCTTTATTTAAAAATGATAGTTTAAAGAAATTTATCATTTAGGAAATACTGTCATTTTGTTAACTATTCATCATTTAGTTTCTTATTTACCAATTTAAACCTATTATTCCCAGGAGCCTATATTACTCCTCTAACAGTGACTTCGCATTAGTCCTTTTAAGCATTGATTTTTGTCAGGAGGAATGCTGGGCAAAATTGGTAGAGGAAAATTTTAATTAGTTCAGTAGTTTGACACCAGAAGATGCTAAGTGATTTCCCCTTAGGGTAGTTTGTTACAACTGTGGCAGCAATTGAACATAGCAGGAGGGGATGCCAGACAAATATTAGAAGAGGATTAAAAGAAGATTAAACAAGCACCATTCCACCAAAGTCTTGATGCAATTGGCTCAGACAATTAGATTTTTAAGTGAATTTCTTAGTTCTCTGTTAAATTTATTTCTGCTGTTGGAAACATCCTGTGAGTGGGCAGGAATGCTGGAAAAAAAATTAAGTGAACTACTCCACCAAAGTTTGCCGCTGGCTCCATAGTTTCAGACAAGAAGATCTTTTAAACATACAACAACTCTTTATAACAGCAGTTAACAACTACCTATAGAATCCTAATGGGGATAAGAAATTAGTCATACTTGTGCAGCAATGATAAGAAATTAGCAAAACTTGAGCGGTCATGATAAGAAATAAGTCACACCTAAGCAGCCATGATTTAAAAAAAATACTCAGCTGCTGTTGTAATAGCTTAAAAAAACAATTAGTATTAAACTATGTTGGGATAACCCAGTGACAGTATTTCCTGACTAAAAGTTTTAAATGTTTAATGTACTATCATATCTCCTGATTTTTTAAAAATGTCTTCACAGGTTATAGCTGAAAGTCACAACCATGAAATACTTATTTGAATATTATGAACATTGGCAAGACTGAATACTACAACTAATCAAACAACAAGCAATTATCATGCATAAGTCATGCATATATATCCATTCAAATGCAGTTAACATGTTGTTCATATCAATAGAGCAAGACAAAACCTTTGAAATCAAGTCTGGTTTACATACATAGGGAATTTACCATTTTTATCATTTTTTTAAAAATTTGAACAAAAATGATGAAATCATGATTGTGTCTAAGATCTCCTTTATAATCAGTCAATCTGACAATCTATCTTATTTCTTTAATTTGAAAAGATATCTAAAGAGGCAAAAAGATGTCTATCATCATATTCCAGATAACAGACATGATTCTGCCAACATAGAAAAAATCAACATGGGTACCAGAAGCTGTATTTTCTATCAGAAAAAATACGGGAAATCCTGCCTTAAAAAAAGCACAATTCCATTTCAAAAAGGGAAAAATCCATGCCTCAGATAAGGACCTGCTAAATTATGTTAAAATGATACAATTGTTTTTGTCAATGTAAACAGAACAAAAACAATTTTTAAATGTTGAACATGGTTCCAATGCCTCAAAATTTACCTGTAGTTTCAGAAACTTTAACCTCCTCAGCAAAATACTTGGTAAGGCTTTGAAATCTCCTTAATTGAGGTGTTCCCCAAAATGTCAAACTTGGGATCATGTGTGTCTGCTCTTAAATTTCAGAAAAAATTATTTGAAATTAAATAGTTGAGAAATACATTAAATAAAAATCTAACAGATATAAAATTCAAGGTTTAATCGAGATAAATATGGTAGAAATCATTTGAATCAAGCCATCAAATTTTACATAGTTTGTGAATGTTTATCTGTTCTACATGTATTAGTTTATACGTCTACAATGTTAATTTGATTTCTGAAAATGAGGATTGCTTTTTCAACTTCACAAAAAAAATGAAATGTCAAAACTGACAAATTTAAATTAAAATAAACTGGGGTAAAAAATTTATAACTTTCAAAATGTATCAGTAAACAAATAATGAACTTCGAAATTCATCCATGCACAATACCATCTGTATTTTTGTAAAATGAATTTCATCTACTAACCACAAAATGGACACCGTTTTGTTATCCGCACCTGTTTTCCCCTTTCTTAAAATTATAGTATTTAGCCATGTAAATGCCACAATTATTAAAAAATCAAATTCAGATGCGACAACACATCTTCCAAATATATAAAGCAGAATATACAGACAACAAATGGAGTAAAATAATACAACAACTCACAAATTCCAGATTTCACATAAAACAAACTGACAACAAAGATACCAGAGTCTACATCTTTACACCCCCCAAAAAAATCCATATAATTTAATAATTAATCATTTGATAATTAATTTGTTAACTGCGAATTTCTGAACTATCTTTTCTCTATAAACAACTTTACTGAACCTGTGTCAGTGAATGCTTATAATGATTGCTTGTTTTACTAGGCAGTAATTTTTGACATTGCTATACACACTAAAACCATAATTTTTACTCTTTAATGACAGTGTTCAATCTTATGAAATGCAAATCCTGCCTTGAAGCTTTGCTTAACAAAATTTGACAAAGCTCGATTTTACTTTTTTGTTATGTATATCTTATCCAGTATCATCAAGATTTGCCATAAATAATAGTACTTTTCAAAATAAGAAGGCAGGAATTTCATTGGTTGATATAAAGGTCACAAGACAGAAAATAGAATAGACAACTGTCAGAAACCTAAGCAACAATTGGCACAGGAAATAAATTTTGATCTGATCTGTAAATTTTCAATTTGACTGTTTGAATAGCATGTTTTACTAGTTACCATGTATTGGGACAAGGAAAATAATTTGTCATTTGTATATGAATACACATCATCCACCTGTAAAATAAGAATTATCTCCATTGTTCCCATACATGAATATCTCTTCATTTGCTCTACAAAAGACATATAGAATCTAACATCACCTAAAGCACAAGACGAGAAAATCTTATCGCAGGGTGTCTGAGATTTTCCGTCTAGTACTTTCGGTGGTGTTTGATTCTTTTTCTCACATTTTATATCGTTAATACACACAACACTCGCTGAACACCATTGTTGCCATTATACAACTTCTTCTTAAACTGGTAATAAATTTCAGAACATTTTCCACTTACTCTCCTTGGTCTAATCGGTCAAATTCACAGCAATTGGTAAAATTAATTCAAACCTCCTATAATCTTACCTATAGTATTGATCAAATTACCACTTTTTTGCTAAATTCTATATACAACACACTCAAGACACAGGCTCAATAAAACTATTTTGACTAAATTTTAGATGCTTTCTATGTTAAGCCAATACCAAAATTCCTATCAAACTCAGTAATAAATGAAAATAAAAACTTTGTGAAAATCTCTAAAATCTTCTAAATTTCTAACGGTATTCAAAAGCTAAACTTCAGTGATGGCAAAAAATCCAAAAATATCCTAAAATGTCTATAAAATAAAATACAAAACTGGACATCACAAAAACAAAATGACTCCAGCTAAATTGCCAGGTTGACAGACAACTTACCAACGTAACAAACAAATGGTAGCAAATGAAATAGATTGCTACCAACCATGCTACACTACCCGTTCTCCACATGGTCACCTGCATAACGTCCGTCCAGCCTTTATTGGCTAATATTTGAAACATTGACATGAAAGCCTGAAAGTGAGGAGGTGAAAGTGTTCATTTCATGTTCAGAAACATGTCAGTGCATTTACTCTAAGTGAGACCTGGCATGAAGTGTGCACCACTAGCTTCTTCCTAAATGCATGGTGAAATTTTTCATATTACTTCCCAGTGTCTTACTATTCAATGATGAGACTTTATTTTGTCAAATATGAACAAGAAGAAATTTTGAATTGGAATTTTTTCCAGTACAATGGGAGGTAATTCTGAAAATTTGCATGTTAGTGAAATACTAAAAATAAAATTAAAAAAATCATGGTGACCAGTTTTTCTAAAATTTAATATAAAAATTTTTAAATAAATAAAGATCTGATTTAGAGGCTAAAGGTACATTTCTACTGTTTAATTTTGCAGACAAAACTGGTCCCCATGAAATCAGCAATTATGTTATGTCAAAGGTTAATACAAAATATCAGTAGTAACACATGCTCACCCCTATTTCACATTTTATGCAATTTTGACCTGAAATAGTTTAATAAATGTTATTTGAGACACATACATACTTGAACCTAAATTATTTCCAATTGTAATATTGGTTAGCATTTGATAGTAATGTATTAGTATTTTCCAATTCTGTACCCTTTAAAAAAATTCAAGCTCTTCCAAATGTTCTCCAAACAAATGTTGGACAAGTGGGATGACACCATTCAAAGTTGGTTTAATCTTACTTGTAAATTTTGCTATCCAATTACTCTATTAAGCACCCATGCCCAAAATATTCAGCCCGATTAATTTCAATAATGTCCTTTTAAAAAACTAAGCCCATTGATTTTACAAATACATCAAAGTGTCCCTAATTACATAGACCCAAGAACAAAGTTTCATAGTTTAAATTAATAAAAATGTTTTTGTATTGCAAAGTTAACTATGAAAAAGATAAATTCTGAGAGAAAATGGCAGGAGGTATCAATTTTAATGGTTAGAAGTAATATAACTGTTTAAAGGAAACTGAACTCACTGTTTTATCATTTGTAACTGAAATCTCAACATCAAATATACTTCTAAAAAGTTAATGCCTACTACCATATAAAATAATGTTTTATATTTGTATTGAGCATTATAAACAAATCCCTATACCCTATCATTTTTGAAAATTTGTAAAAACTCTTTTTGGCATCATGTACAGCAATAATCCAACTTTTGAAATCTTCAGATTTAGAGATTTAAAGTCTTGTTTTTTTTTTACACAAAATTATCCTCCTGTCATTTGGCTTTTTCCCTTTCCCTTTCTTTAATCTGTGATTCTGTAAATTAAAGTATAAACTAAGAAAACTAAGACAGCTGAACATATTTTTGTTCCCAATAACATTACATTTACCACTTTGTTTCTGTTCTGGGCATTTTCACACAAAACAAAACAATCTGGAAGAATGACTCCATTGGGTCTTTTTTTCTGGCAGTCAATCAAACACCATGAATAAGTAATGGTAAATTTTCCTTTTACCAACTGAGAAGAAAATACATGTGTTGAAAATGAAATGACTTTAAGTGAAGGAAAATTTCAATTGACAATTATAAACTTTTTTAGATCCAGTATATGTCATTTTTTGGACCCCTAATTTATGGTTCAAGTGATAATGAACCACAAAAAATTATTACTTAAAATACCTACTGAATCAAAAATAATTTACTAAGTCAGGTGCTTATAGGAATAATATGGTATTATCATTTTTGAAAAAAAAACCATCATTAGTATGTTTTTTAAATTCTAAATCTAAATGCTGTGCTTATTAAGTACATTACTATCAATTACTACAAAACACATGCATACATGTTACAATTGAAATACGGATCACTGCATGACAACCATGACTGGCAGACCCGTTACTTACCAACGTAACAAATAGATGGTATAAATTAAAGTATATTGCTACTAAGTATTGTAAGAACCATCCTTCTGTCTGGCTTTGAACATCTTCTAGTACGTCCACCCAACCCTCCTGGGTCAGAATTTGAAACATGGACATAAACGACTGAAGACAACAATATCATAATGAAAGTAAAAAACCAGTTATTGCCTTATAATTATATTAAAATAATTGTTTAAATGTTTATCATTATGCAACAAAATTTAAAAAAAAATTGTCTTTTTTTTTAATGAAAATCTGAGAAAGGGTACTTATCCAAAGAGATCTATGATGTACTTAAACTTTAGTATAGACCAACTCTACCCTGGCAAACAACTCTCCTTTTATTACATGGAGGGCTTCTTGTAAACAAAATCTGATCAAAGTAAATAATCATTATGGAGAAATCTTCATAATTCTTATAAAATACGATGTAAAAAAGGCTCTGGTAACTTTTGTATATTTCAGATTTTTTAGACAAGTTCTTATTATTTCTCCACACATCTGGAAATTTGGAAAATTTTGTTGTTTTTCATTATAAATATTTTTGCTCAAAAGATTAGTGAATTTTAAAAAATGTATAAAATATTGTGATAGATTTTATATCTATTGGCATATAGACATATGTTTATCAGCAAACCTAAGCTTGGTGGTACCAGAAATGCAAAAATTACACATTGTCAGATCTTTTATTTCTCACAAAAATCAACAATTTTCACATAAGGCCACAGTTTTTTAATTTGTTGGTTTACGGATCCGCCGACCCGATTTTTTCAAGATGTTGAAAAAAAATAAA
>JARWCS010349421.1:0-11131 GCA_034783895.1 Geukensia demissa | reverse complement strand
TGTAGATTTGGTAGCAAGATCCAACTCGTCTTCTTTCATGTTTTTAATGGTTGGCGCACTCGGGGCAAGTGCGGAAGGTCACGAGTTCGATCAAACCAAAAATATTAAAACTGGTTTTTACAGCTGCTTCGATAAGCAAACAGGACTAAGGAGTAAAAGCAAGGACTGGTGGGCCCAGGGTCAGAATAACTTGTCTAGGTAAAGTAGCAGGTCTTTCTATGGACTTGCTTTTGTGGGCTAGCACGTAGTCCTGTGAAGATCGTTCCGTGCACGGGATCAAATGACCAATGTTTTAGGTGTACCGACATACGCAACAACAGTGTGTTCCGAATGAAGACAGTCTCAAAATAGTTTTACGACAGTAAAGACGTTCCAGTCCAGGGCTGTGAAATCCTGACGGGAAGAATTTACCAGAGACTCAACAGGCCTGACAGATAACATTTTCAGGTATATCCCATAGCCATTATCCTTTACAGTGGTGTCAGAAGTCGGCACGACTCCACTGTTTACATTTACAATTTGTCAATATTATTCGCGCCATAATTCAATTTTTTCTCGCGGGTGAGAATTCGTTTTTCGCCACTCGCGAATTATTCTATGGCGGATTGAACATTATTTACAAACAATAAACACACATTATACACACAACAACTAAATATTCCATATTCCCCATGATTAAAAGTGTATTTTGATCGAGGTGATCGTTGCCCTTCCCCTTTTTTTTTCACACAACACGTTAATATTATATTATTCCAATTGTGTGATTTTTAATACATTTATTTACACTGTTTATTGTAATTTTCAAGTTAAGTAAAGGAGAAATTGAAAATTTGCCATGTGTTTTTTACAGAAAATGACAAATTTCTGATACAACATTGTTCGTCAGATCTTCTGACGTCAGTGTTGTCATCAGAAAACAATACAGACTTACTGACATTACAATTGCGACACAGACTATATTTAATTGACATAATTATTACAATTTTGTCAAATTTTTGACACGATTTAATTTGTAATCATACATCATTCTGCAAATAAATTTACAACCTGTAGAATTATTCTTACTAAGTGTAACAATTTATATACTATTTATTACAATTATGTATTATTTATATTGTTGTTTTTCTCACTAAAACCTTTGAGTAAGATCTTCTGATTCAGGTTGTAGCGTATATAGGACATTATTGTACGAATTATTCGTGCCAGTGGTATACAAAATATTTTTGTTGTACATTTTGTCTTGAGTCAGATCTTCTGATACAGACAAAAATTTGAATTACAAGTTTACTGATACAAGATGTCTCATCCTGTAAACATTAATACAGCTTCTTTGGAAGAGTTAAAGACTATAGCTGGAATAAGTGAAAAGAGGGCCCAGAAAATACTAAAGAAACGCCAAGAAAAGGGAACACTTACTCTTGAAGACCTCAAATTAATGACGAACGTACCAAGTACAATTTGGGATCCACTTATCAAAACTGGAGACGTAATAGTTGAACAGTTAGAGAATCAAGGCGATGAAGCAACTGTGAAACCTACAGAATCTTCGCAGGACAAAGAAAAAATGGAGTTGCTTATGAAAACAGTAGAAGATTTGAAATCAACAATGCAAGCTCAAATAAAGGAAAAGACAATCATGAAAACAACATATGAGCAGCGACTTTTGGACATGAAAGTTGAATTTGAAGTTAAACTTAAAAATCAACAACACGAACATGAAATGCAGTTGTCACAATTCGTGAAACAAGAAAAGAAGAAATTTGAAGAGTTTGTTCAAGAATATAAAACTAGAGAAGAAAATCTGATGCAAGAGTTGAAGTCAAAGAACAGTATAATTAAACAGTTAGAGAAAGCCAAGGAAGTGAAAATGGAAGTGGAAAAATTGTCAATGGATACCATTTTTGAGAAAGCAACATCATCAGCATCAGTTAATACTAAATCAGAACCAACAGAAAAACACATCCTGTCTAATTACAAGGAAAAACTAGAGGGTCCACTGCCACCTAAAATGGCTATTTTTGATGGAAAGAATGATTGGAGACCTTATTTTGCACAATTTAGCCATATAGCTAATAGATACAAATGGAACAACCAGCAAAGATTAGATAAATTAATAGAATGCCTAAGGGATAGGGCACTTAAATTTTTCACATCAAGACCTAAATCTATACAAGAAGACTACTCCATAGTTTGCAAGAAGATGGATGAAAGATTTGGCCGAAAAGACTTACCTCATATAGTCAGACGTCAATTACAAGATTTGAGACAGCTACCAGATGAATCTTTAGACGAGTATGCTGAAAGAGCACAAGAACTAGCAACAGATGGTTACCCAGAATCTCCTGACCCTTTCATACAGATTGTAGCAACTGATGCCTTTCTTAAGGGCCTATTAAATAAAAAAGCAGCACTTACTGCTATGGATAAAGAACCCGAAAATCTGGATGCAGCTCTACAATTTGTGAAATATGCGGCTACTAACCAGAGTGTTATACTGGGAACAAAGAAACCAGAGACCGGGGTCAAGAGAGTCACTTTCCAGAACATATTATCAGATGAATCTGATAGTGAGGATTATGAAACAGCTAGTGTAAGGGCTGTATACAGGAAGCCAGAAAGCGGACAGTCAGATCTAATGAAATTTGAACGTAGATTGAAAAAAACTGAAGAAGATCTTCAAGAGACAAAATCTTCGGTTAAACAAATATTAGATATTATAAGAAACCAGTATCAAGGGAGTAGGTCAAGGTCACCGCAAAGGCCAAATTCTCCTAGAAGGAGTCCAAACAGACAAGTACAGTGTTTCAACTGTGGTAAAGTAGGACATTACAGCACACAGTGTACCTTACCAAAACAGAGATCTCCTCAAAGGTATGGTTCAAGATCTCCTTCTCCTGCTACAGAAGGTACCAGTGCTCCGTTAAACTCCAACGGGCTGAAGAAATAGGCCGCTCTTCAGTCCATCCAAATGACACTGGTAGGCCTCCACCTGAAAAGAAGACACTAAATTTATACCAGACAACAAAGATTTCTGAAGAAGAGACCAGGACTTTGTATATTCCTTTATGGGTAACACAACAGAAAACATTAGCAGTCGTGGATACTGCAGCTCAAGTATCAGTCATGAGTAGGAAGTTTTTTAAGACATTATCACCTGCACCCAAATTAATAGAAAAAATCATTCTAAAAGGAATTGGAGAAAACTCACAGCTAGAAGCAGAAAAAACGACAAATATCAGACTGAAAATTGGAAATCTAAGACCAAAATGGAGTTTTGTTGTTGCTGATATCACTGATGAAATAATTCTAGGTATCGATTTTCTTCAACACTATAACGCCGTAATAGATTTAACAGATTACTCTGTAAAATTACGAGGAGAAGTAATACCTGCAGAGTTGATCTTGACCGAAGATAATGAGACAATGAAGATTTACAGAGTTAAGCTCGCAAATAGAACGACTGTTCCACCTGCTTCGAATAAATTGTCCACTGTAGAGTTTGATACAGAACCAGATAGTGAAACGGTAATCCAACCAACGAGATTTATGAAAAAGTTGCTGATTCCTAACATGCTTTGCAAAGGAAACAAAGAAGTACCTATAATGTTGAGGAATCCGACTGATGAGTACATCACTTTGAAGAAAGGATACCAAATTGGAGTGGGTGTAGAAGTATCTGCGACTTTACAGGATGATAATACAGACAGATTTGTTGCAGTGAATAAAGTTGAGGTAAAAGCTGAAAACATTCCAGAGTATGAACAGTTGAAAAGATTAGAAGAACAGTTACCTGACCATATTAAAGAACTTTTCAGAAGGTCAACAAGCAAATTAAACATACAGCAATCTATGCAGTTAGGAACATTATTACATGAGTTTGGTGATATTTTTGCAAAAGATGATTTGGATATAGGACTTTTTAATGGTGACATCAAACACAGAATAGACACAAAAGATGCACATCCTATTAAACAGAGAATGAGACGAACGCCTCTTGGTTTCGAAAAAGAAGAAGAGCAACACCTACAGGATTTGTTAAAGAAAGGAATAATTGAACCATCCTCATCTGAATGGGCATCACCACCAGTCCTTGTAAGGAAGAAAGATGGAAAGCTGAGATATTGTATAGATTTTAGAAAACTCAACTCGGTAACTGTCAAAGACGCTTTTCCGATTCCCAAGATAGAGACTTGCCTTGACACCCTCCGAGGAAGTCTTTATATGTCAACTCTAGATATGGCTTCGGGTTATTATCAAACAAGCCTGGATGAACGGGACAAGCATAAAACAGCATTTATTACCAAGTACGGACTTTTTCAATACACAAAATTACCATTCGGACTTTGTAACAGCCCTGCAACTTTTAGTAGAATTATCCAGCTTGTTCTGCAAGGTCTCACTTGGAAGGAATGCTTGGCATACCTGGATGACGTGGTTGTTTTAGGGACTGACTATGACACTCATATGCAAAATCTTCATAAGGTTTTTTCTAGATTTCGAAAGTACAATCTCAAACTCAAACCAAGCAAGTGCCATCTCCTACAAACTCAAGTGAAGTTTTTGGGAAAAATTGTAAGTGAAAAAGGGATTGCTGTTAACCCAGAAAGTATAGAAGCCGTACGAAACTGGCCAAATCCAAAGAATAAAAAACAAGTGGAATCTTTCATCGGATTTTCCAATTATCACAGAGACCATATAAAAAATTTTGCAGAAATAGCCGAACCTCTACATAAACTCACTGGACCTAAGACAGAATTTATTTGGTTGGAAGAACAACAGAGAGCTTTTGAACAGTTGAAAGAGGCTTTGATTAACGCTGTTGTTTTAAGCTTCCCTACATCGGATGATACTTTTATCTTAGATACCGATGCATCGGAAAAAACCATTGGAGCAGAACTGAGTCAGATACAAGAAGGAGTCGAAAAAGTAATAGGCTATGCCAGTAAGGTTTTAACTCCAACACAACGGAAGTATTGCACAACCCGCAAAGAGCTCCTTGCAATTGTGTGTTTTACCAGACATTTTCGCCATTATCTATTGGGAAGAACTTTTGTCATTAGAACTGACCACAACAGTTTAACCTGGTTGCTAAATTTTAAGAATATTGAAGGTCAACTCTCAAGGTGGATAGAAGAACTGTCACAATACAACTTGGTTATACAACATAGATCTGGTAGTAAACACTTGAATGCTGATGGACTTTCTCGCATACCTGAGGATTTAAATACATGTAGTAATTACAGACCTGGAATCAAACTTGAGGATTTACCATGTAATGGTTGCGACTTTTGCACGAGGGCAAAGAAACAATGGTCAACATTTGAGGAAGAAGTTGATTTTGTCGTCCCATTAACCATTAAAAGAATAACAACTGAACATGACTATTGGGTTGAACCTTATTCCCCAATAGAACTTCAGGAAGAACAGATGAAAGACACAGACCTAAAGAAATTGAAGAACTGGCTTGACACAGATCACAATCCATCCAAGCAAGAACTACAGCTGAGCAGTAATTCAGTAAGACATTTTTGGATGTGCAAGTCACAACTGAGGCTAAAAAATAACATTTTGTATTATAAATGGGAAGACCCTATAATGCCTAGACTACTGCTTATTGTTCCAAAACAGATGAAGGAAGAAGTGCTACAAGGTTGCCACGACATAAGAATGTCTGGCCATCTAGGACAATTCAAAACATTGGAAAGACTGAAACAAAGAGTGATTTGGCATGGAATGACACAAGATTGCAAACTGTATGTCAAATCTTGCGCGATCTGTAACAGAAATAAGAGACCAACACACAAATCAAGAGCTAAACTTGAGCAATACCATTCCGGAATACCGATGGAAAGAGTTCACATGGATATACTTGGACCTCTTCCGGTGACCAAACAGGGAAATAAGTATTTGCTCATGATTATAGATCAGTTCACCAAATGGCTTGAGTGTTTACCCATAGCTACTCAAACAGCCGAAGAAGTGGCGAGAACTCTAGTTGACAACTTCTTTTCCCGGTTTGGATGCCCCCTTGAGTTACACACCGATCAAGGAAAAAATATGGATGGAAATTTAATTAGACAACTCTGTGAATTGTTCCAGATTGCAAAAACAAGAACGACGCCATACCACCCCTCTTCTAACGGCCAGATAGAGAGATGTAATAGGACACTTCTGCAAACTATCAGATGTTTCTTGAAAAAGAGACAACATGATTGGGATATTCACCTTCAGCAACTAGTAAGTGCAATTCGATCAGCAAAAAATCCACAGACAGGATTTTCACCAAATTTAATGATGCTGGGACGGGAAGTTTTCCAGCCCCTTGATGTCATTCTGGGTTCTTGTAAAGTCAGTAGTGGAGAAAAGGAAGTACCACAATATCTAAAGAACTTAGTAGAAACCATGAATTCTATACATGACATTGCCAGAGAAAATTTAAAGAGTGCCCAATCAAGACAAAAAAGAACATATGACTTGACTGCGAATCAACGTGTGTACAATGTTGGTGATGTGGTATACAAATTAGACCAGTCGACCAAGATAGGACAGTCAGCAAAACTCAAATCTCCTTGGAAAGGTCCATATGTCATATCAGATGCTAGACCACCCGTACTATACCAGATAACAGACAGGAAAGCTGACTCTTGGATACATCATGACCGTATCAAGTTATGTAAGGATCGGGAATTTCCGATCTGGTTAAGGAAACTGCGCAATACCATACTAGGAAACCAGACCGCAGAAAAAGAAACGACGTCTGATTGCGAACATTTGCCACTTGATTGAACCGAGATTGATTTGTCTGCTTTATTCGACCATAACACTCCTGATGTGAGTTCGTCAGATCTTCTGATGTCTCATTCAGACAGTGATTTGGTGAATCAAACAGATACCGATGAGACAAATCAAAGAGATAACGCGGTCTCACCGCCGAATGAGATTGAAATTGTACAGACATTAGAAGACTTAAATGAGTTACGTCAAAATATGGACGAGACACTTATTTATGATTTAGAGGATACAGATAGCTCGGACCCTCCTGTGCAAGATAGTGGAAAGAGAACCAGAAGGAGACCGGCATATCTGAAGGACTATATTGAAGATTAATCTGTTACACTTGTGTAGTAACTGTAAATTTTGTACATTTTTAAGTCTTTGATTTGTAATATAACATATATTGAGTTTGAATTTTGTATCATTTTGTTAATATCAATGTTATCATTTCAGTATGGACGACAGTAATTTCATTCCTGATTATGGACCTTATGAGGATGAGATACCGGAAAAATCAGACAGGATTCGATCATCTACTTCCAAACCTCGTAAAGGGAGAAACTGTCCATCATGCCCGGGAATTTTCACAAACGTTAGACGCCATGTCTTAAGGCTACACTTACCATGGTATATCTCACCAACAACAGCCTGCTGGGAGTGTAAAATTCAGTTTGGTCAAGAAAGTTTACTTGATGGCCACATTACGGAGTTACATAACTCTGTATCACTTGGAAGGAAATTTGTGGAAGAAGAGAAGAGTAGTGTGTGGGTGGAACTAGTGAATGGTTTTATTGATGCCATTAGACATAAACTGAATTGTAATTCACTTGAAGATTTATGTCAGTATGCCAATAGACATATTAAGTTCAGACCAAAGTTCGAACCAATTTTTCAGGATAAGGATAAGATGCTTCTGTCTATATTTAATGCTCGAAACAATTATGAAGCAAAAAACAGTGATTACATTTGCCATGCTCCATTTGATGTCTGCACCCTTTTGAACTGGAAAATTTTGGCATTACTTGTACAGCAAACAGGGGATGAAGAAAACCTTATGACTTTTGAACAACAGAAAACTATTGAAACACATAAAGTCCAACCTACAGTAGTAAATATTATTGATTCTCATTTCCATTTGGACATGCTAAGCAGAAAAGTGAAAACAAATAGTTTACCAATATATTCATGGGATTGGAATGATAGACAATACCAAGTTAAACACCTAGTAGCAAACTATTGCTTTCCACGAAACTGGCCTGGAAGCTCTGTACGCTCAACAATTAGAGAAGATGACAGAATATGGTTGACTTTTGGCATTCATCCAAGACTGGTTTTTGTAGAAAAAAGACAAGTGTTAGATTCCTGGTTTGAAACCTTAAAGCACCTTGTAATGGCTACTAAAGTCGTTGCAGTTGGAGAATGTGGTTTAGACACCAGCAGCAATCAGACAGAAAGAGATATCAGAAGGCAACTGGAATATTTTAAGAAACAGATAATTCTTGCCAGTGATAAGAACTTACCACTAGTAATCCATTGTCGGGGGGATGATAGAACGGATGAGTTGTGCCTCAATACACTCGCTAAACTAGTTTCACCTACACACAGAATACACCGCCACTGTTTTAATGGATCAGTTAGCCACTATACCAGATGGAAATCAACTTTCAAGAACTGTAAATTTGGGATTTCGCCATTCTTATTAAAAAACAAAAAATATCCGGAATACAGAAGTCTAATTTGTGAAATGAATTTGCAAGATCTTATTATGGAAACAGATGCTCCTTACATTTATCCGGAAGGGGACAAATTTGGATCGCCGATGCTGCTTAGAGAGATTTTGGAGAAGCTGGCAAACATCTTCTCTTGTTCTGTTGATGAAGTCGCTGAATTCACCACCAGGAATGCCATGGAGTTATATGGTATTCACTGATGTCACTACTGTAATCTTGCCATTTTAGGGTAATGTAAATACGTGTTTTAATAGTGTAAATAACTTTTTGGCATGGTTTGACATACATGGATTTTGATGAGGTTGTTGTTAAATGTACATATTCGCAATGTCAGTGTGCTTATTCACTGGATATGAGACTTTGAGCACTACGTATTGGGACATTTCAAATTTTGTGCAGATATATGTATTATCTTCGAATGGAAATTTATGTGATGGACATATCTATAACTACTCCAGATAATACCGACTTGCAAATTAATCATGAACAATAATATTACTTATTCTTTGGAAGGGAGGGGAATGTGAAGATCGTTCCATGCACGGGATCAAATGACCAATGTTTTAAGTGTACCGACATATGCAACAACAGTGTGTTCCGAATGAAGACAGTCTCAAAATAGTTTTACGACAGAAAGACGTTCCAGTCCAGGGCTGTGAAATCCTGACGGGAAGAATTTACTAGAGACTCTACAGGCCTGACAAATAACATTTTCAGGTATATCCCATATCCATTATCCTTTACATTATTTATAGGTTTTACAACCTGACCGGTGGCTAGGGTGTTTGTTGCTTCTTCGAAGCTAACAACACCAAAAATAAGTATCGTGTGGTACTGTCCAGGAAACCACCTTTCTCATAGCAAGTTATATGTTCAATTCTGCATGAACTTGTCTAATGCAATGCTTTATCCAAATATGTATATTAAAAGTAATGGTTCATTGTGTTTTAATCTCATGATTATTGTCAAATCAGGGAAAAATTGAAAATGTTAATCTACTGTAAGCCATTTTTCATCTGATTCTAGTGTTCACTGTTAATGAGATGGGCAAGATGCATCGAAACAAATGTTTTTGTACAAAATGTTTTCTTACATGTACACTACGAAATTTAATGTTAACAAAATCAAGATTGTTAAAGGTCTTGATAAAGTGTAAACAATCCCCATATACGATGTTTTGAAAACAGTTTTGTGCTTAATATTAAAAAGTTAAGATAAGGTTTGCGTTTGGCCCAAAAATTTCAATTTCAATGTGACAATTTGAACAAATGAATGAATACCTGATCATTATAAAATGCTATTTTTCCCAATGAGATTTCATAAATTGTGAAAATTCTATACCAAATTTTGAATTTTTTCAGCAATTTCTTGAAAAACTACTTCTTTTAACCGGTTTTGGGGTCCTAAAAATATACAGCACTTTGTGTTCTGTCTTCATATTTATATGTAATATGTTTTTTCACACTGTACACAAGATAAAGAAATATTTTGACTAATTACAGATGTATTCTATACTTTCTGTACTGAAATTGTCAGAAAATGTCAGTTTATGCACTAAATTGGGAAAAAAACTACAAGTTTGGACTGTCAGAGCAAAGTGAAAGGCACTATTATATTAAAATCAATGACATACTTCTATAAACATTCTTTTTAGAAGCTGAATACCAAATTTATTATCAATCCATCTAGTGAGAGCTGAGATAATAGCAACAAATTTTAGATGGGTAGGCTGACTTGTTGAATCCAATAAACATCACACTCTTTGATTGATGGTATAATAAAAACTTAACTTTATTTTTATTACCTTATGTTTTGTACCATTGGTGTGCTGTGAGAACACTGGACAAGCTGAGAATCTCCTATAACCCACATGAAATATCAGTCGCTCTTTTGACTTTATAGGTTTCGTGTATAAATGGCTCTTTTTTATCATAATGTTCATCACTGACATTTTCTGTTCATGCTTTAACAAGCCAAATATTACCACTGGGTTGCCTGGTTTGTAAGATTCTGAAAAAAAAAATCTTGCTTTATTTCAGTCTCAAAATTCTTGACAAAAAAGACACAAACATTTAAACTTGTACATGTAGCTCAGTAACAGTCAGTTTTTAAAGTTGAGAATATGGTTGGCAACAGACATGAAACTGAAGTAAATCTAACTAATTAGAGAATAAGTGGGCTGAGCCTATATTGCTCACTTGGACTTGGTCATAGAGCTATAATGACAGGTATCAAAAAATTTTTACAAAGGGTTCTTTGTCCAATCAGGATGAAATAAGGCATCTTTATCATATACATATATATGTATATGTCTGATGTGAGGTTTGGATTATTTCACTTAATATAATTCTTTCAATATCAGTCAATTTGAAAAAAAGACTGTAAATCGCTGTCATACATGTTTCCCATATTAGAACAGAATTAGAAAGATTTATAAATAATATTCTATTGATTTATTCAGTTTGGGTCCATTTGGCTCAACAGGGTCAGCTGAGTTGAATTTTTCAGCCAGTCAGAAACAAGAATTATACATTGGCCATTCTGTTAGATAGATTTATAAATAATATTCTATTGATTTATTCAGTTTGGGTCCATTTGGCTCAACAGGGTCAGCTGAGTTGAATTTT
>JARWCS010349410.1:0-11132 GCA_034783895.1 Geukensia demissa | reverse complement strand
TAGCTAACAAAGTTCAAAATTAGATAAAAACTTACATTTATGCTCTCAAGACCACAGTACCTGCCAGTTTCATTTAATATATATACAGAAAGGGTTACCTATTGATAACCGGTCTTATTAAGAATATTTTTCTTTACTTTTCCAGATTTTCATAGGAAACAATCAAACGTAATTTATGTTTTATGTGGATCAACGGTAAATATGATAATTTAATTTTATATTTTTTTAATCAAACCTCATTTTATGCAAAACAAGGAGGAATTCCCTAGCAGGTCTTAGGAGGTTTACGTTTCCTCAATTTAGATGATGGTTTAAGATATTAATATTGGTTTTGTTGTTTTAAAAAACAAACATCACAATACAATGTGATAATAGTGTATATTAAGGACAATTAAGGGATTAAATATCTTTATTAAAACTAGCCATATGCGTTTCACCGTTTGTCTTGAGATATTTTTTTTATTAGATTTTCAGTTCATTCATGATAAAACCCTGTATTAAGAGATTATATTTCAAAATTTGTTGTTATAATGAACACAAGATTATAAACCAGTAGTAATTTCATCTTGTATCACCTCTCTCCTTTTGCATGATTTGTTAAGATATACCTAATTAAGTAGTTGCATTATTAATATTTTCTGTTTTTATAGACAGATGAAGAGTATGGAAGAATATTTAAAGAGACAATTTCTAAGTATGTTTGTAATAGAGATTACACGCAAATTTTAACATGTATTTGAAAACATCAAGGGGAAACAGACATGACCAACTAATTTACTTTGTCTCCTTTACTATTCTGAACAAAAAAGTACTGGAGTACAAACAATACAGATAACGGATAATGCCAAAAAGGCCACAAAATATCTCAACAAACTAAAAAGCTAGAGGTCTTTACAAGGCCTTCACAAAGAAAAGTTCTGAATCGTCCTGATTAGATGATAGCCTATGTTGGCAATGAAAGTACACCAAACGAAAGCCACAACATGAATAACTGTTTTACAGGTTTACATTGAAAATATTATATAATATATTGCCAACTAAAATAATTGCTAGATTTTCATCCCCGCCCGCCCCTAAACAATTTGACAAAAAAATTTGGGGCAAGGCAACTTTTAAAATGTTTGTTAATAGTCACAATTTCAAGAATTTCTGTGTCCTATTTTGGTCTAGTCTAGGTTTATTAGAATTTACTGCATATCTTTGTAAAGTTAAGCACAAATTATATACATTAAATTATCTTATAAGGTTGTTTGTAGGAAATATCTGAGATAAAAATAAAAAATAATATCCCCCCACCTGCCCGACTTTTATGTCAAGAGGTCGATGAAAATCTAAGTTTATTTGACCTTAGACTAAGTTATAAATGGTATTTTTCTTTGTGTTCTTTTTTTTAATTGTCAGCTTGTTCATGCAACATTTACAAAAATATTTATTATGATTTAAAAAGGCTAAATTGTAAATTTACAAAAGATTTTCAGCAAGGATCAAACAGTGAAACAATTTTGAAATGATATTCTCATGTCTTAAACGTTTAAACCATGCTAACAACAGAAAATGTAAACATGGAAGATTGTTTGAAACAGACTTTTAGATTTTTTTCTTCTCCAATAATTGATACATGTTATATGAAAGAAAAGTAAACAAAATGTTATTAAACATCTTAGAATTCTTACTTTGTGTACATGACATTTTGTCTGATATGGAGAAATGTTTAATGTGGATTCTTACAAAGTTACAACCCGTTCTTTTTAATATGGTGCTGAAAATGATTTATAAAATATTTTTTATACAGCAAGTGATTTAATCTACCATGTTAAATGTGACATATTCATATACCGGTGAAGTGTATGTATATTTAATGTATTTCATTTTCATATTTTCTTTGGTGAGGGTGGTACAGGGTTATTTTTTCGCAAAGTGTTTGCCATTTTTATTTCACATTTTAACATGCTGAAGGGTCGTTATCCTCATGTTTCTTGTAAGTTTATCAAATTTGAATGTACAAGGCAAATTCTAATTTCTCATTCCTCGTGGAATGACATTTAATTTTTTGTACATCCATGCTCAAACCCCCCCCCCCCATTGTACCACCCTCTTCAGTATTGTCTTGTCAACAATGGTGTGTTTGTGAATTAAACTTATTTTGGTGCAACATAATAGTTAGAAATGCGCATTGAATGTCCATTTAATGTAGAAACAAAATATATTTTTTTCCAGAAAACACCTCATTTCCAAATGCGATTCCTAGAGTGCTGTGTATATTTTGATAGAACAACACATATTCAGGTTTTCTGAGTATTGGGCTTTTCTAACTAGAAAATAAAATAATTATAATTTTATATATACAGCTGATCTTTGGCAACTTCAACATCTATGGGACTAATTAAAATTGTTTGAAAACATTCAAAGATATGAAATGTAAAGATATGGCCTAAATGTCAAGGGGACCATGCCATTTTTTACCAGTTTAAATCTGCATGTCTCCACAAGGCCCTCAACAAGGATGGAATCCCGTTCCTTCAAAAAGTTGTAAATCACCTTGATGTAAAATATGTGTAAATGTAAAATGACAGCCAAAGAATGCTATATTTACTGAAAACAAATGTGAGGTACCCTGGGTGTTTGAGGGACGTAAATCCAACTGTATATGATATATTGACTATTACACATCTAACAGTTATGTATTGACTTTTTTACAATAATCACAATCTTAATCAGCTTGTTGACAATCTGTTAAGGGCAATTCTGTTATAAATGAATATGGTTGGATAGGAAAGGAAATTGTTATTTTTCTTACCTAGATTTATTAGCATAATAATGATTATGGTATGGTTAAATTCCTGGGCAAGATAGTTGAACATATTTGATTTTAGTGAAATTTTAACTTGCACTTGACCACTTTCTAATTCACTCTGAATTACTTCCCTTGATTTAAAACTACGGCTATCAGCTCAATTAGATCCTATGGGAGTATAACTAATCATTTTGTTTATTGCTCCAATTAACAATTTTACTTGTGCATCTGATTAAGAAAATAACTGCCTCAGGGTAATTTCACATCCTATCACTAATTGGTATGATTTAATTAGGTGTACAGGTAAAAATTTTGATAGTTAATAAAAATTCCCATATACTGTAATGTTAGCATAGCCGTAGTTGTAAATCAGGGGAGATAACTATGACACAATTGGAAATGGGTCAAATTGCAAACCTTTTCAATTATTGTCAATCATTAATCTGCATTAGCCATCAAATCAAGATGTTCGAATCCCTGCTAGTCCAGCAAATTTATATTCGATTGTTTGGGTTTGAGTTTTTATTCTACTGTGTTTGGGTCTCGGACTTCTGATGTTTTGGTTCTAATCTACTGATGCGCATATTTATTCAACATTGGTAAAATTGTGTTTTATATTTTTGTGAATAAACTAGAGATTCACCATGAATGGACACTCGCACCATCCAAACACATACGCACACACTCCGAGGGCGGCAGGATATACAAATACACTGTATGATTGTTTGCTTAGCAAGCATCAAGTAAAGCAGCGTCCGTAGGGAAGAGTTTGTTTAAATGATGAGAAGAATAGCCATTATGTATTTCCGTTCTGGAGATCTAGGTCCTCCAAAAATTGCCTTTGGTTGTGAGTTGAATGTGGGCGTATTTATTCACAACTCGTTCAGAGGGAGACGCAGCCCAAATTAAGAAGAATTTCAAGTTGCTAAGCAAGTTTAAAACCCTTTTACTTTTTTAGTCCTATTGGGACAAAACAAGTTGAGTACATGGATGCTTCATGTCAAGTTTGTTTCCTATTGGCCTGGCGGTTTCAAAGAAAATAACAATGTAAAAGTTAACAGATGGACTAAGGATGCAAAGTGTTGACAAAAGCTTTTTTGGTGAGTTCAGTAAAGAACACAATCCAGACACAAAATAATCTGTGGACACATATATGTCTTGCCTGGAATGCACAAATGCATAAATAAAATCAATATTAATATATATAATATACAAGGTATTAAAATTTGCATCCCTTTTAATACAATGAATAGGAATAAATAAATCAATCTAAATATATACACAGATGCCCCTGTTTCGGCATACAGGCAGTAGACATATGACTGACTTGAAAATGGGAGACACAGTACAGCTCACCCTGATAGTGCATCAGACCAATTATGAAATCAATCCAACATACACAAGCTGAAAAATCTTTGAGGAAAATTTTTACATTACTGAGATTCCATCAATGTCTCGGCAAACAGAAGTAGACATATGTCGGACCTGAAAAGGTCAGAGATTAATTATCTCCATGGAAACAAAATGTATGCATGCTGATACAACGGCATATAAAATATGAATGACCTCCCATTAAGGGTTCATGTCAAAACTGACCTTGTAAATCACAAACTTTAACAATTGTTGACGCCAACCAACAAGAAAAAATCATTCATTTGCCCTTGAGATCAAAGGTAACCAACTTTAGTATGTGATAAATCATCTTCATAAGATCTACCTACATAGCAATTATCAAAAGCCTTTATCACACGATGGCAATGATATGGCTTGGACTAACTTTATATAATAAGAATAAGGTATAAGAAGGATAAGGGGACATAATTCCTACATATGTCTTTCAAATCCAGAAAAGGGTCTCCAATGAGGGCAATAAGAACAAGACAAGAAACTTTTTAAAATTAAGTTTATCAAATTAGCTTGTAGAACAGATGTGTTTCTTTCTTTGCTTACAAATTCAAATACAAAAAAAAAAGATTTGCAAATAAAGAAACACATACAAAAAGCGAAACAGTTATTAATTTTACTAACCAGAACAGTGTTTATAAAACTGAGGTTTTCTGTTTGTTTGTATACCAAATTAATAGACAAAGTTTTCAAAATAAACAATCACAGCTGTCCATGTAAACACACAAGGGCAATTAGCGAAGGCACATTCAGTGTCTCATCTGAGGCATATACTCATTGAAATTTCTACTTTTCAATATGAAAACAAAAGATTTCGCAGAAGCCATCCACAAAGAAAATTTTAAAGTGTCTTCACTGAATGGAATGTCTGTTTTATTGGAACAGCCTTTTTGGTGAATTTAACATAACATTTGTAGATGGACTCCAACTCATCAACTACCATTTTTCTCTCTATTTTAATGAATCTTCTAGATGTTATACAGGTGTTGCACAATAATACAATAGAAATTGTTTTAATTGTTTGATTGGGGTCTAACGCCAATTTCAACAATATTTCAGTAAACATAGGAAAAATGATCTGGTAGTTGGAGTTCCTGCAAACATTATATTAAATACTGTCAAACTTGCCTTTTGTGGTCACCTCTATAAAGCAGACAATTGATTTAAGAGGCCACTTTTTCCAATCCACTTTAAGATTTTATAGTAAATGAACTTTATTTAAGAGGTCACTTGTCATAAATAAACAAGTTTGCCTCTTCCCAGAGGTGACCTTTAACACAAGTTTGACTTTGTTGCATATTACAAGTAGTCAAACCTGCTGATGGGGTCACCTTGATTAGCAATAATCGGTTTTAAAATTTCAATTTTCCTTTGCTGAATATTTCAGTCAAATAGACCCTTGAATAAACAACCTGTCTTTAGCAGCCAATTTTACATCTTCCCTTTGGTGACCTTTAAATGCAAGTTTGACTGTGTATGAAAAATTAACAGATCAGCCAACATCATTTCCATTCAGGATAATATCTAACATGCAAAAAACTTACACCTGTTATTAAGGGCTATTCCATTAAATGTATGGGGGAGGGTAGGAAGGGAATTCTGAAATCCCTCCACAACCAACATATCTTTTTAATTTTTTTGCATATCACTTAAAGGGAGATCACAATCAATGATCCACAATCCTCAATCTGATCACATTGGCCATTTCCGTCATAAAATCCGGTAAAGTGTCCTCTGACTTAAGTGGTGGCCATGTTTTCTGCTTGTGAGCGCGGCCATAATGGATATAAAAAATTTGGTTTATAACATAAACACATAACAGTTCGACTTTAAACTTGAAGAAACTGACCTTTTAATTTACTTAGTTCAAAACCGAAGCGTACGTGATGTCCAGAAACATCTCAGACTTGCGTTTTGCCGTCCTTTTGGCGTTCTTGTTATGATGACGTCAGATGCTTATTGTGACGTTTCGACTTTCAGTTGTTTTTCAATTGCAAATTTATGATCCAAAAATCTAGTATATTTTAATTGATTTTATTCAAAATATTGTTTCAAAAGTATGAGTTGCCTATATTTTTATTAAAATAGTATATTTTATTGGTTTTGAAGAAGGAACTTAATGTCATGCGATGTGTGCAGTGTCGACCGCTTCACATTTTGAGCATAATTATGCTCATATTTATACACTTACCTCCGAGTACTATTTCCGAAGAATGACGGAAATATACGAGCGTGTTCCGATTGATGGCTTTTTTATCCCCGGCTTAGTAAAAATCTCGGATTTTGATTGGCTGACGTCACGTATATAAAAAAGCCATAAACCCGATTGTTGCTAACCCATATGATCGTTATTATAGCTCCATATGTCAGTACAATAAAATGAAATAGTTGAACAACTGTCAGAAAAAAACTGCAGACATAAATAAATCCCATGCCTTTAAATCCTAAATACATAACTTATCGTACATGCTGCATTTGATGAGCTTTCCTAGAATCTGAATTTGTCTTTTGGTAAAAATCACTCTTAACAACTTCTGCCCTCACCATTTTGCTTTATCGTGAACTGCTTATTATAGTATACAAAATGCAATTTGCGACGACTTAAGTCAAACTTAGAAATGAGTCTTGCCCGGAAGACATGTGTCGCCTGCTTTCTATTTGCCTAGAAATGCAAACATTAAGGCAACATGTTAAAATGGGTGGTGGATACTACATCTTCACATAAAACAATTCATATGTGTTTTATATTTTTTTTTGAATATAAGGAATTAGTCCTATAGAACCTAGCTATAAATATCAAAGTTCCGAAAGGAGTAGCAGATTTGAAATTTTTACCCCTGTTTCAGCATATTACTAGTCAAAATTGCAATAGTTATTTACACTAATGAATTTATATGAAAAAAAATCTGAGATACAATACTACATTTATTGATAAAGAATATGTAAAAGTTAGTTGTAATTGCTATTGAGTGGTTAAGGAGGAGTAGTGGGTTAGAAATTGTATCCCCTATTTTCACTAAATTGCAGCAACATGAGAAATTTTGATTTTTTGGAACAAAATTAAAAAGTAGTGGCAACACTACACTCTTTGAAAGTTTGGTTAAATTTGTTCACTGATTTTGTCACGTTGCTAGAAGCAGGCGACACAAATATATCGAAAGTTTAGCTACGAAGTATGTAATGTTATATATCGTTTGAATTATAATTTTTTGCCACAACTCATCCAACAGTTACAATTTCAGTTTTCCTTAGCGCAAAAAAAATTTCCCATTACCCTTATATGTACAATATTTGACATAAAAAATCTATCTCAAAATAGCACGTTTTCAAAGATAAATATCGCAATTCAGTGTTATAGCGATAATAAATTCCTAAAACTTTATTTTATATCTGTCATAAAACCCGAAGTAATAAATATTTTATCATGTCTTCTTATACGAGACCATTGGTTGATTGCACCCATAAAATAAAGCAAATTTACAAAGTTATAAATGAACATTACATTCTATTGGAAATTTTTTATTTCAAGTTAAAATGAATTGTTAACTACAGCTTAAGCTGCGACAAAAAATTAGAAATCAAACGATATAAAATATTATATATTTCATTGTAAACTTTTGATATAGATTCACTTTTGGTTTTTATTATTTATCTTTTTCATGGGATCTTTAGTTTCTATCATTATGAGTAAAATAAATATTTGCTCAATATCCTAAAGGAACCAAATATGAAAATAGGGGTTGTGGCATGATTGTACACGAGACAGCCACCCACCAAATGACAGTAGAATTTAAACTTATACAGGTCCCATTACGCCTTTCAACAATGAACCAGAGTCATTACCATGACGGAAGCTGTAAAAGGCCCAGAAATACAAAATTTGAAACTAATAGATAAAACATGACAATCGACCTAATATAATGCAATAACATATGATAATAATGACTAATTAAACAACGACAACCACTGGATTACAGGTTCCTGGCTTGGAACAGGCACATTAGTATGTTGCGGGGTTAATCCGGTTGGTAAACGCTCAACCCTCATCCTAACCTTGGCCAGTTGTGGGACAAAACGGCAATAAAACACACTCTAAAAATAGGTTGAAATGGATTTAACACTTGAGATCGATACTGAAAACCAATAACATTGATTTTTATAACATTAATTGAAATTCTATTAACAATGTATAAGTTTATGATTTTGCTAGCTTCCATTATAATTGGTGTTTGTCTTTTATTTAATTTAACTATGGTCGGTTATGTTCTGATTTAACCACTCTGGTCTCCCTATTTCGAATCCTTTTCCTTAAAATATAACTGAAAAGGTAGATTTTATGATAATCAATTAACACACAGTACAGATACCGACACGTTTTTTAGATTAAATGTACCCACCTAATACATTATAACTAGCTTTGAAATTACATGTGGTCAAACCTCTAAAACAATGTTTCCAACTCGTTGTAAAGAAATTGCATGGTCAGAGTTCTGTATTTTCTGTTTTATGACACAATAACCCCCAATATACCAAAATTAACCCTGAGTTTTTAAACGTCAAGCTACGATCAAGAAAGGTACATAGATTATAAAATTCCAATTCCAAAATGTATTAACAATCTAATCCAAGGGCTCAAGTGGGCATATAATCATGAGCAATGAAAAAAGAACACCAATCACAAGACTTACACATGTCAGTCAAATTGATTTTAATGATTGAAATTTACAACGCAAACACTAATATGCTGAGAAGAGATAATCCAAACTGAACAGATAAAATAATTGTTGAGGAACTGTTAAATTGATTGGTTGATTGTTGCTTAACGTTCAACGGCAAATAAATATTTCATGCATATTCAGGACGAGAGCATATTAATGAATGATGATACTCTGAGCCCATTTTTTAACTAGCTAGCCAACGAAAGCAACAGTCTGAAGGAAGACATAACACTTTACCCGGACACATTATTCTGACTCCGAGCCGAAAAGTCTTTGCTCTTACTCCTAAATGCTGCTTGCTTAGCGGAGAAGCAGTGAATACCAGTTTTAATGTCTTTGGTTTGACCCGGCTGGGAATAGAACCCACGACCTTTTGCACTCGAGACGAGTAAGCTAATCATTACACAACCGACAGATTGTATGCGAAATTTTGTCTGGAGTTTATTGAAATTATTAATGTCTTAATATTTTTTTCATATTCAAGTGTATTTTTAAACATAAAAAAATTATTAAATTTACCAGAATCAGCAGATGATTTCTTTACATTTTCCTATGAGTTAAAAAAAAACCTTGTCTCGAACAATTCTTTAGAAGACTTTTAAATTTGTTTTTACCGATTTTTACAGACTTATAAACCAAGGATTGATCTTTTACTTAGAAAAAGTAATACAGAGAACCATGCAGCAGTTTGTATAAAATTCTCGTTTTCCTTGTTTTCCACATAAGTAATTAAGTAGTTCCGAGGGGGAGTTCTCAAGGCGATGCCAATATTAAAACATATGTAGGATAATATCAATATAAAGTGGGAATCTACCAAGCTCAGAAAAAAACTGGTATGCTATTACTAATGTTTTAAAAACCCCAAGAAGGTATTTATACTCTATGTCAAAGTTTGTTGGAGCGAGTAAAAAGTAGTGAGGAAAAAATGTCCAACGTATTCTTATAAAATAGTGGTTATTTTGTAGATTGAAAAAAGTGCAAATAACTTGCAGTAATAATTTTAGGAATCATGATGTATTTTAAACTGCACCGAGTTTTGAATTCACTACGGGGATTTTACATTATAAAATTAGCCATTTGTTTACCGGAAGTGGCTCTTTGCACGCGCTAGCACGAGACCGGGAGTACACATTGTCAACGCTTCGTAATAATTAAATAATTTAACTAGGATTAAAAAACCTGAATGGAATTTTAAATGTAATTCTTCTGATATGTTTCGCGAGCGGGAACCCGAATAAAAAAAATGTGCGCAGTTTTTACAAGTTAATTTATCTAGGTCGAACTAGAGCGCTCCCGCCAAAAACAAAGGTGGTCAACCCTCAACGTTAAATCCCCGTAAATAAATTCAGGGGTAGATAATAGTATGTAAAACTCATTTGCACAGTGTAAGTTCTGAACCGTTAACCGTGAAGTAATTCTTTCTTTTAATTTATAATGAATACAAAGGCGGAAACGCACATAAAATGTAATAAAGCATGAAATTCGCACTCCAGAAAAGCTTGACATAGAGTATAAGTCATACCAACACGAAGTTCTAAATATGTTTGGTTCCTTCCACAGGGTTATTACACAGAAAATTCAAATCAACACTCGTTCAACCCATCTGTGTTTGATACGTCAAGGAAATCCATCTGGTAACTGATTTTAGAGAGGTTGTTTTCAGATTTGGCCCTGTGGGTAAAAAGTGCTCAGTTCCTGTAACTTTATTCATATTCATCTGATGTTGTTCCTTGGTCAAGACCTTGGTCGAAAATTTGGACAGAAACTTTCATTCTGTTTTACAGTTTCAAAGTTTACATGATTGGTTTGTTTTTACATGTAGCTTTTAAATGTGGCTATCTTTAAACTTTAGTCATTTAGTCTTTGATAATTGCAATAGATGGTCAGTAAAGATAAAAAGGTGAAGTTGACAGAAAGAAAATAGAAAAGGTCACCACAAAAGGTAACCTGTCTAAACACAGGTTCCAGATGCTGATTTAAAGAAACAGGTTCGGGTCTTAGTTCGTCTTAACATCAAACCGACATGAACTGTAATATGAATATATAAAAATAAGAGATGTGACATGATTTTCCATGAGACAGCGACCCACCAAATGACAGTAGCATTTAAATTTCTACAGGTCCCATTACGGCCTCCAATAATGAACAAGAGTCCATACCATAACGGAAGCTGTAAAAGGCCCCGAAATACAAAATGTGAAACTATGCATAAAACA
>JARWCS010349399.1:0-2500 GCA_034783895.1 Geukensia demissa | reverse complement strand
ATGAATCAATCAAAAATCTCTGCACATTTATTTCATTTAAAATTCAAATAGTAACGATCGAAATTTAGAAAACAATTCAAATCACACTCTGTAAGCAAAACAAAATAATTATGATCCAAAAAATAAATCGAAGACAATCCGCAATAACTGGTTTATGACTTAAGCCAACTTCAATCTTTATCTTTTGTGAGGGGTAAAGCAAGCGTAGCCTCATTTTCGCACCACTTCCTACAGATCAGACGAGAAGGGTATTATTACACACCCGATAACAAGAACTCGGTTTATAAAAAGCAGGTGATGAAGTTCACACATCCCAGCATCCCGGGCTGACGGCTTTGATGCCGAGTTATTCCCCCTTACCTGATGTTCCTCCGCCGTCAAATAAACCCTAAACAACAGAAAAACAGAGGGATTTGTTTAATGTAGACAAATATTTATTCTAAGATTTGTTTCTTTCAACCGCCTTTTCTCAGACAAAAGTATAATTCAATCACTCAGGGCATATTCCGCAAAATTAAATGACTTACTTTATTATTGACAGATAATTTTGTTGTTATCTGTATGGCATTAATTGGGCAAGAAAACGTTTTAAGATTCATTTTCTAACAAATGAATAAGTGACAAGTCAACATAAAGATCTGACAAGACAACATAAAGATCTGACAAGTCAACATAATTATCTGACAAGTGATGGCAGAAGTATGCCACCATACAAATCAAATCAAATCATACACTAAATTATGCGATTTATACTCCTAATAAAGCTGCGTCTGTGTATTGAATAGTAATACATCCCGGGTATATTTGCAGAGTCGAATACAGACTGTAGGTATGACGATACACCCTGCTGATCAGAGGTAATATAAGATATTAACACAATGGTGTACACAACTCGTGTCGCACGAACCACCGCACCAGCTTCATTTCAGGCGACACTTGAATGATTACTCTAAATATTATGTGTACACTGTATCTGACAAACGCAAATTGAACAAAATAGATAAGAATTTTTCCTGATTGCGGATCACACTTTAAATAACATGCATTAATTTCAACGTCGGATGCAAATCGAAAGAGAGAGAGAAAAGGGGGGAGTACAAGGACAAACCTTGATCCGCTTAAAACGTGAAATTTGTTGTATTTTACATGTCTTGATTTTTCCATGAAAACAAAATATCGCTATTTCATAGAAGAACTGGAAAACTAATTAAATCTTTTTTTTTCAGGAGTGCCTCTGATCCTTTTCCCACTGATTTTTCAAACCAGTTAAATGTGCATGTAATAAGATTTAAACGCTATATATACAACAACAAAACTAGCCGCTCCCCTCCCCCTTCCTCTCCTGTTCCGACGCGACGCCCATCGTTGCAGATTCTATATTTTAAACTTTTATTAGAGAACATAGCTGTAATTTTCAAAAACCAAGCTTCCGCATTTCAGTACCTCAGTACTTTGATTAATAGTTTGGATTCAAGGCCCATATTTTTCGATCGGGTTCGTACTGCAAGGATGCGTCGTCTGTTTGCAACAACTGCTCTACTGTATAGTCTTGACCTATGATCGATCCCCTTGCGCTCAGTTATTTTAAACCATGAGACAAGACTAAAGTATTGTGATAACATATGACAAGAAACTGGTCATGAGAGTAGTTCATGATTGTGGACAAGCACGCTCTCTCTCTCTCTCTCTCTCTCTCTCTCTCTCTCTCTCTCTCTCCAGTTGGTTAAATTGAACCAAATACTCAAAAAAAAAGGAAATTAAGTCAATCTATATGTGCATATCCCTTGTAGAAGGGGAGGTTAACATTTATATTGACTTTGTTTATATTGAAAATCTTCTTTTCAAGGAACACTGGGCCAACACGTACACGGTTTCAGTAGTTCTCGAGAGATTTATCCCACTACATTTCGCGTTAAACTATTTAATCCTGCTATGGTCAGGTAAGTATTGATTTCCTCATTTTTTTGTTTTGTTCAAAGACATAATTTGATCTGCTCTGTTTACTGAAGTATTTCATATACACTGTAGCTGCAGTCAGAATCATAGCTTTCCTGTCTTAAAAAAACACACATCACTCGGAAAAGGGGGGTGGGGGTGGGAGGGAAGGTCTATGTACCCTAATGGTCACCTGAGTAACAGAAACTCTACACTGACTTCTTGTCAGAGGGGCTCATATTTTCATATCAACAGACCCATCATAGAATAAATCATCAACAACAGACGCTCTTTTCTACGATTAATATCTATTGTCCAAACTCATTACAAATTCATGACTATTTTTCAGATGCTGGCTACATACATTGTAACACTCAGAGTCTCGATCAGTAAATAGACTTGGTGTCTTTGTAGAGGATCCATTGACTCTAGATTTCATTGAGAGGTTTGTTTCTTTGTACCGATATACGGTATCTGTATTTTAATTAACCTGTCATCAATTAGAAAGTAAAGAGACTAATAATGTAATTTATCATTTCCTTCAAGAAAACAACGAAAAAGTGAG
>JARWCS010349378.1:0-19117 GCA_034783895.1 Geukensia demissa | reverse complement strand
AAAACAAATCGTTATACACGACACATGACGGAAAACGACATTGACTATACACAAAAAACTCAAAACGATCATCCACGTGTATCTTAGAGAAATGCTGACCTCACAAAATCCCGGAGGTATACTTAGGTTGCCAGTTGGGGTAAGCCACTTAAAGACACCAGCCGGATTGGTCATTTCGTATAGCATAAGAGTTATTCTACGCTGAGAGAAAGGATTAAAATGAAATTGTAAAAAGATCTGGAATACACACATGGCGATGATACATCTCTATTATACCGAAAAATCCGTCTTCATTATGGAAAAGGATATTCCATACGGCTATGAAGATTATGGTGTTGAGTGATGTCGTAAATCGTTGAGCTACTTATCCCTCTTTATACAGTGTCTGTGTCACCAACTGAGATCTGTCGAGAAAATCAGAATTTAGAACATTAGAACAAGAAAGATTTAATTCCGCATTATTCAAAATTATTTGTGCATGTGAAGGAGCTTTGTTTCCTAATTAACATTGAAGATACAATGAACTGGTAAATAAATCGTTCTCTTAAGTTGTCATTCGCCAAAACTATTTAACTTTCATTCTTTTGAAACATTTCTGATTAGTAAAGATACAAGCAAGTCAAAATTGTAATTGTAATCGTTTGTATGTCGGAGCAGTTCCAGTTCAAGTCAACTGTATGGAAATACACTATTTGTTGTAGTAATGGACGAAGACGTAACAGAAACTATCATTGCTGCGGAGTTTGGTCCCGGCTATTCGTCAAAGAATCCACGCCATGTACGTGCATGTAATTGTTATTCTAATTTTTATGTTTAAAAAAGTGGCATTGTATCCAACAGAGATGTCAACCGTGTTAACATTAATAGATATAAATTTTAAACCGAACGTTTCCACTGAATATGCTGACTATCAAATTTCAGGGTATCCAATATTGTACTGATGTCGTTATTGTTTTCGCACAGTTTTATCTATCCTGACATACCTGTACTCAGACGGAAAGCAGGTCACAGTTTAATCTCAAATTTATCGGCAACAATGGCGTCACGTGACCGCTAAAATGAACGTTATTTTCGGTAAAAAAAAAGTTGGCACGAAAAATTGCAAATTTTTACAAAATACTGAACCACACACATCTTTCGCGAAATATCATAGATTTTTAGATATATTGATCGCCACAATATCTCAGAAAAGCTTCAACAAATCAGTGTCTTGAATCATTTATTTGCTAAAACGGTGTGGTAGCGGACAGCACTGTCACGGCAAAGCTAAAAAATTAGATTCTTTCTGTAACACCGGAAATGGCGGAGCCAATTTAAACTAAGTGATGGCTATAAAGTTGTTTTAACCTTAAACATACGGCTGTTGGATACACAAACGTCGATTCATTTCAGTTCGAATCGATAGTTTGTCATGATTTTCTGTTGTATGAGCTATCCGCCTTTTGACATGTCGCTTCTTTATAGAACACTGATACTTTTAAGCTTATATTATATCTTTCCAGATATTTGTGCAACAATTGACATTTGAAAGGGAACAAAAACTGTATAAAACCTGCTGTTGTAAAGTATTACGCAGTTATTTGTAATCAAGGAGAATTTCGACATTGGAATGAGAAAATTCAGTCACCCAGAGGTATTATTATGAAAATTTTCTGTAAAAAATAGACAAAATGTGTATAGATAAGGAAAACAACTTATCATTCATAAAAGAGGAAGGTTTTATACTTGCCACAAGTATGCTAATTAGTCATTTAATGTCAGCTGAATTTTAAAAATCTCAACTTAATCACAATTTCATCACAGTACCTAACCCACCAGTTCAAGGAATGCGTATTTTGTATATTGTTATATTTCATAGCACCCTTCTATAGTTTTAATTAAAAAAGTAAGAAAGAATGCTGAGTAAACTTTTACCTCAAACACACATAAGAATGACACTTATCTACAACTAATTTTGTTTGCTTGCTACTGATGAATATTAGTGTCACGAGAAAATATAGCAGATTCTTGGGTATTTTGATGATCTTTATGCCAGTGTCGACTGCGAAAAAGAAGTTATAGATGGTGGACTGCTGGTTCTCACTCACTTACCTATTATAAATGTTGTCACTGTTCACAATTGATACTGTTATTGCTGATAATAATCAAGGTGTTTTCACCATCTGTGTAGCCGGTATTAATACTGTATAACGGTATTAATACTGTTATTAAAATCGTACTCGTTACTCTCAAGGTCATGAATTGGCACTGTTGATAATCTTAGCCTTGTGCTTGGTGAGCTGAAGTTTCCGCTGGATGTCTTCGTATGTTATCGATACCGCAGAAGCCGATGCTCAGGTAGACGGGTGGCAGTTTTTTTGCGAGTGCCGAATCAATTATTGACCACATGAATGAAGCAATAGGTTTCCAGGATCACCAATGCCATCTCATATTTTCGCAGTTGTAGCGATAGGTCGAAGCCATTCTCCGTTTCAGGGTCATATCCGCTCCGCTTTCGGACTCCAGAGATAATTACCCTGCATTCAGCCCTTTCACAATGACAAGAATCTTGTCATTATCAATGCGCACGCGGAAGAACATTTAATAATGTATTTTTCAATTTTAAGAACAAAAAAAATAAAAATTGATATATCTTCGTATTTTGATCGATATTGTTGCTTAATGAAACCTATCTAAGTTTTTTGCATTACAGCTGTTCAACCAAAAATAGTTCCCATTTCCTACAAATATGACGTTAGAATAGGAGTTCACAGTAAATGAGAAGCGTTAATAGCAAGGAGACATTGACGAGCTTGCGAGCTTGTTTCCTTGTGTAGAGGTTGGAGTCGAACCATGGAGTAATCGACAGCTATCATCGAATACTATCAACAAAACCCCAGCTAAAGGTCAGTGTTGTCGGTGGTTCTCTGCAACAGTATATTCATTATCTTTGAGTTAAAAAATTATATTCCGTCGTAATCGAACTGAAGGATTCTGTCATAGACAACCAAGACAAAGTCCTCAAACTGTTGTCGAATAAGCACCAGTTTATTTACAATTTTTGAGGGACGGTTATTGAATCCCACTGCCGCATTAGAAAATCGCAATTGATCTTGTTGCTAAGGGCGGACTTGTATTGGCACATTTTCTCCTGACTAGAAGTTGCTTGAACCTGTTTTGCTTTAAACACTATAACAAATTAAGGTTAAGATTCTGGCTGAGTTACATAAACATGTGTGTTTAGTTTGATAATTAGTTATCATTTCATCAGAAATCATGGCGTTGACTTAATGACAACTTTGACAGAAAGAAAAGTCTATTATTCTAATCCCCGATACCCTTATCGCACGTTCTTCTCCCCCAATCTCCAGGTAGTCCTTTGAGAGTGTAAGCGTTGCGTTTTTGTCCAATATCTGCACTTTGTTTTGCCAGCTACCAAGTCAAAGGGTGTGACACGATGCACTTCAGATTGCGTTTCCCTACCACCAATCACAGTCTACCGATATTTGAAGGGTCGAGCATCCCGTTAACGAGTATCTTCAGACTGTTGATGAAGTATTTCAGATTCATACGTTGATACACAAACGTCAAATTCCCAAACATGCTAGCTATAGGTTTTTGTTTTTTAGTAAAATGGCAAAGTTATGCTGTATATAAACTATTTCAAAATAAATTACTGTTGTTCAAAATATGATCAATTAATCAAAAAGATTCTAGATTACTAAGATTTGTGACAGTAGTTACATTTCACGTATTTGAGATGCGCAAAAATTGAATTATTAAATAATTTATTTTTGCGGACATCTTCAATCAGCCGGAAAAAGGGTGCAAATAGGTTATTTCCCCTTCGATTGTTGTCGAAAGGACTTAGCAATAACGGCGATATCGATGGGTTTGCTCTCCAACTATAAACATATGCACATTTTAAAATTAGATACCAAAGGTTTCTGACGACACTTTGGTATTTTTTACCATATTTAATTTTGGTCGATTGTGAAGAACTTTTAAAAACTCCGCTTTTACGTTTTAGGTTGAAATGGTTATGCAGAGAAACAATGACATCGTAAGACCGATCGGAGGATAATTTTGTTATCTACGTTTTTACCAGTATGCACCCTTAAGCATCACAATTTAAGTTGTGTTTTTCTTTGTTTTGCGGCAGCCTTTTAATGTCAAAGACAAACACAGAAAATAATCTGTATGCAATTGTAGTATTGAAAAGAGTTATCTCAACATCCCCAAAACATAGTACTATCTTTGATCATCGATGTAGATACATCGGCCTCAGATATATGCAGGTAATAAAAGCTGTATAAATGCAATATGTAAGCAATTACATGTAAAGCTGTTCTCATTTTGTGTTTGTGCGTTTTTTGTGCGGACGAGCGGGTAGGTTTTGAAAATTTGAACTGACGCAAAACATTTAAAAAAACAGACACGGCCTAACCTTCCGCTACGCCTTAGACTGCACAGATGTAATTCAGGATGGAAGAATCGCAATGGCTAAGGACAGCAGAGAAAAAATAGGGTTATTTAATTTTACAAATTCACATAAACTATAGTGTTGGTTTTTTAATTAGTAACGAAAAAGTATCCCCAAAACAGTGCGTTGTTAAGCAATTGATCACAAACTATTCAAATTTCGTACATTTAAACCTTATCGTTTTGGTTAGCTGAGACATGATTAAGATTTTTTCATTATAATTTCGGAAATATGCATCCAATTTAATATCGCGAAAAGACGACAGAAAATCGTCGTCTTAATACCAGTTAACCGTTTTGGGGGATTCGCACATCCATTATCAGGTAAGTTATTTTTTTGCTTGATCTCCTATATCAAATTGTTTTCATTTTATACCAAATATTCGCACATCGCTGGTCAGAGAAAGAACAATTTTGAAATTTTAAAGTTATCTAAGAAAATTTTAAATGTAGAGGCAAGCACATGAAACAAAAAGTTAAATAAATATGCTCCAAATAATTGCTCTTTTACTTGTCCGAATGCATTAATTGACTTATCCCAAAAAAAATACCACCAAGCTGTTTAAATAAAATTTGCTAAATGTGTTATTATATATTGTATAGTTTCGCATCATATTCTGTTAAAAGATTCCATTTGTATATGAGTAATAACGCTTGAAGTTTTACAATACACAACAGTATTTTGTTCGATATTGTCCGTTGCCAACAAGTTCAAATTTTGGAACTTTTCCTTTTTGACACGCAAATGGTAAAGCTGACTTGTCTGACATCAAAATACACAAGCCCCGGACAACCGGACAAGCTTTATTTTAGAACCCTGCTTTAGAAAAACAGTTTTAAATATATTTTCCAGTGAACTGGTAGCCAAAAGCAACGACATTGTAAACTTTAATGGTTAGTACTCTTATTGCATGATTATTTTGTCACGAAAGTGCAATCATCCCCATATGGTATAATTTCCCAAACAGTAGGACCCATTACGTAATTTACAATCTGCATTTCTGCACAACTGCACGTTAAGAACTGCATAAATGACCTGTCTGCAGTTGTAATCATACCTTATCGTAGCTTGGCACCATACAAAGCAGAAGGTACATTTTATGATAGAGATTAATTTATATGGGGAATGAATTTATGAATTAAAATTCATGTTGTAATTTATGTGGATTACCGTTGTTGTATTAGGATAAATCATGCAAAAATCAATGTCATAAGGGATATTTTGTGAAATTATCATACCGTTGTGCATTCTTCTTTCCGTTGAAGAATTGTCTTCTTTCTGTGTATTTTTTATTTTACAGTTGGAATGGATTGGTGAAAGTTTGATACAATAGTTTCTTATGAAACCAAATTAATTCAGTCGCTACTTCTCGGTAACAGATTATAACGGATTATTTTACAGTGTAACTAGCGCTAAACAAGGTTAGATTTCCGTTTCGTCTGTACAGAGAAGACTCCAACGACAAAAATGTGTGCACATTCTACTGTGAACGCCTGTATCCACGTAACATTTTATGCTAGATGTCGCTGATAGACAAAGTACAAACAATAACATAACTAACAATTTAGCTTCTCCTGATATTATTGAAAAATCATGAAATTATTTACAACAATAGTGTAGTTTGATAGTGAAATTATACAAAAGTGGAACTCGACTCCACCTCTTATGAATGGTCTGTTAGTTTATTCTGATGTTTTCGGTTTTCTCTTTACTTTGTGTTTTCTAGAATTGATTATTTTGTATGTTTGAATGATAAGCCTGTCTTTACGACAGCATTTAAATGTGAATTCAGCAATTCATCAAGCTGAGCGAAGAGCTTCCATATTCCTGTGGTAAAATAGATGTTTATTCTTTTGTTTTAAAAGGTCAAATAACCATTGTTATGGTACCCGTGTGCAAACGTATCACTGGGAGAAGATTGCCTTTGTGACATTTTTATTATTTCGTTTTCTTGTTATTTCTATGGACATGAGGGTTTTGACCTCTCATTCAAAATATACACTTTATTTTAATGGGTCTATTCAGAACACCTGACAAGAAGTGAAATTCCACCTTGTTCAATGTTGTTTAAGGCCTTATGAAGACTTATAGATTATGGATATTTTGGACGCTGTTCAGTGATATGCAGTATTGTTTCTTACCATTTCTTTCTAAATAATCTTTGTTACAAAGTTTAACAATTTGATATAATTAACAATTTGAAAATAAGTGTCAAAAATTTTAAATTTTTAATTTGGTTCCAAGGAGATTTTTTAATTCATTCAGCAATTGTTTTTAGCACCATGAAGTTTTTGGTTTTGTTCTTCCTGCCGTTGGTTATGGCTATGCCTGATAAAAGATTAGTGCTGGGTAAGTTCTTTATTTATCTTTGTCAGCACATATCATTACATATTGTGTGACTGATTATACAGAATATGTTCCCAAACATATTGGAAAAATATAATTCATAAGCATTTACACTTAACATAATTTGATATCAACTAATTAACACACATTTGTTTTAGAGGTTTACGCATTTAGGTGTAAAATGTAAAACTTAATACATATCTATTTATAATAAATAACAATAATTTATAATAAATAACAATAATACTGGGTCTGTACTCTTTAATCTAAATTATGTATGTCATCCGCAAAAATAAATATACGAAAAGCAATTTTATATAAAAAGAGAAATTTTTTATACGCGAATTAGACGAAATTAATGATTTCACGGAAATAAGTACAAATATGTCATGCTTACTTCTTTGCAGACAAATTGTTCTATTGGTGACGAGTAATGAAAAGAGATTTTTATAAAGTACTTGCTGATACTTTTATCGTTATACTTTCTTGTATTGCTTGCAACTACACAATGATCGACTTATAAAATGATTGCTGCTTCACGTCCAGTTAGTTCAGCAATATTCAGGACGGGAACAAGTTAACAAACAATAAATCTATATGTACTTTTAGACTACCACTGGAAATATTACGGGTAAGACAGGGTCGGAAAATCCAGGCTTGTAACTGGCCGCCTACTGACCTCTCAAAAATGAGCCGTTACAAGGAGCCTTTAACATGCTTAGAAAGTGGCATTTTCTGCACACGGGGCGTCTTTAACGTGTAGCTTCAGACGGATTGTGAATTTATACACCCCAACAACAAGGATAACTAGTGACTCAGGCCGGAGATACCTAGCGCCTATCCTTTTCCCTGGCACAGAGGAGGAAGATAATATATATATATATATCCCACTCTAACCAACAAAAGCCCCTGAAACAGGGGTTGACCTGCAGATGGAGAAACAGAACAGCCTTTTTCTTTAGCTTGGCCCAACTAGAAGTATATCTTGTATTTTTACTTTACCTGTACCGAATCTATTGTCATTCAATTGGACGTGTTTTTATGGACACCTTAGTTAAGGAAAAGGTGGTTTCCTGATCGGTTGCTACTGAGTTTTGAGCTAGCAGACATCAACTTTGAGTACTCTTTCAAACTCGATATTTTTGTCGTTTCATGTATTATGCCCCTAGTGGAGCAGGATTTGCTTACCCTTCCGGGGCACCTGAACTCACCCTGGTTTTTGTAGGGTTCATGTTACTTCAGCTTTAGTTTTCATTGTAGTGTTGTGTGTTCGGTGTTTGTCTTTTGTTTCCTTTTGTTGGCCATGGTCTTGCCTGTCGTCCGACTTAACGATTTCTGTCCGCTCCTTTGGTATCTTCGAATTCCTTTTAGTTTAGATTATATTTGTTGTTGATTTTCAGTATCGATCTCATGGGGTAAATACATTTCAACTGATTTTTATCGTGTGTTTTCATTGCTGATTTTCACACCACTGTTTCATGTTAGGCGGAGGATTGAGCGCTCAGAAATTGGTTTAACCCCGCCCAATATTTAAGGTACCTGTGCCAGTAGTCCAGTGGTTGTCGTTGTTTAAATAGTCATGTATTGTTATTTGTTCACCCTTTTTTTAATTGAAAAGGTCGATTGTCGTGTTTTATGAATAGTTTCACATTTTGTAATTTGGGGCCTTTCTCAGCTTTTGTTATAGTATAGACTCCTGTTCATTATTGAAGACCGCAATGGGACATGTAGAAATTTAAATTCAACTCTCATTTGGACAATGGCTGTCTCGTAAACAATTATGCCACATCTCGTATTTTTACAGTGTAAATGTTTTTTGAAGGTTTCTCTATGAAAATTGTGATTCGTGCCGACCGATCCTCATTAAAACTTGTTGACACAAGTATCTACCTTTAACGCCATGTGCAACACTATACAGAGACATCATATGCAGGCATTGAATCTAGCAATCGGATTTTATTACACTTGCTGACAAAGTAGATAAGGCAAGCTCTTCACTGTTTTACTGAAATACTCAGGAAACGGAAACATATAGTTCCTTAAAAAAAGCTATTGATTCCAAAAGTAATATAAAAATCTCTGTAATGTTTCGTAATAAATTAATATTATTGTTGTACTTATTCCTATGGGTACCAACTGTGGCCCTTTAACTGTAGCCTTATTCCTTTATTCCTATGAATACCAGTTTATATCTAAATTCAACAAAGATCCTTCTGAATGTGATTTAATAGATAAATTCAATAATACTTGCCGCTATCTTGATGATATCTTTGGAGTTAATTACCCAAACTTCTCCAAATACGTCACTACAATTGACCTCAGAAAACGTACTATAAATAAATCTAATCAGGACAGCAGAAGTTGTCAATTTCTGCATTAGTATGTTTTGGTTTCACAAGGTAAAATCAAAGTTAAACTATACGATCAGAGACACGATTTCTCATTCCCTTTTGTAAATTTTCCCTTCCTTCACGTGGATGTTCCTTTGACTCCTTCATACGTTGTAGATATTTCTCAACTTGTCTGTTTCGCCCGAGTATGCAGTGATGTTTTAGATTTAAAGAACGTAATCTTTGTATTACCAGCAAATTATGACTTTAAGGATTTCGTTACCATAAGCTAGTTTAAACTTTTACAAACTTTTAATATTAATATCAAGATATACTTTTAAAATTAGGTTAGACCTGCAGAATATTGATAAAATACGGTATATTACACTCAGATAATCATGGAAATGTGGTAAATAAAGCTATTAATTTAAACACAACCCAATGGGACTTGTCAGTTACTTGAATAAACTTTTACATAAAGGTTATCTTTATAACACTATTTAAGATCTTTAAATATTGTCTTTTTGGTTTCAACATAAACTGTCTGCTCAATAATTACACCAAAACTAATTTCAGTCATTCTTTTGTGAATTTTTTCTCCTACATGCTGTCGATTACTTTTTAAAATTTTGCCACTTGCACAACACCTTGTTTTGTTTGGCTATTAATGGTATTTTTTACACTAAATCTTATCGGACGTGTTTTGATTGATGTCGTATTTTGAGAGATACAGGTTTGTTATCAAATGTGTTTGGATTTTGAACTAGCTGTCAAAAGCAGCAAGTACTTTTTGGAGGATGTTGTCTCTTGTTTATTTATAATTGTTTGCGTACTATGTATCAACATCAAAATCTTATAAAGTTGGTTTTTATAGTTTGGTTTTAATGTCGTTTTGTCAAACCACTTTCCAATGTTAATTGGAAGGGTTGGTTATTCACAAACATTTTTAACCCCTCCACATACTTTATGTGCCTGTCACAAGCCAGGACCCTGTAATCCAGTGAATGTCGTTTTTTTATGTTCAAGTGTTACTTGTTATGCATTGTTTACTTATTTGACCAATAGTAGTTACATTTAAATATCATCACATTTCGTTTTGGGGATCTTTTAGAGTTTTCCTGTAAAAGTGTGAGATTTGCACGTTTTTGGATTGCTGTATCATGGACAATCCTTGGAAAATATTCCTTGGACAAAGGAGGTGTGGTATACACCTCCTTTTTCTTAATAGAGGATATGGCTACTAACTTATCCTGTTACAAATCTTCTCCAAACAAAGTCAATATATAGCGAAAGTTAATTAATATTAAAATAGTTTTATTTTAGCAAGGAAAGGGACATAACTATTATATGATATAAATCAAAGTACCGTAGTATTGGTGTTGTGGCCTTTTTCCCAACTTATTTGATAGATAGTTACGTGTTGAAATGAATGTGAGCTCTATTGATGAATTTCCGTAACGACATGAAAAAACCCCTTTTCTCTGCGTGCTGCTTATAAAGTGTAACATTGGGCTCTATAAATAAATACACCTTTTAATGGTTGTACATTAATATGTATTTAAGCTCAAAATCATTCACGTCGAACTTTTTTCTGAAATTCTGCGTAGAGATTTTGTGTAAAAGAAGAACAATAACTATTTAAACTGACGCGTAGTTCATTGGTATTTGGGTCGTAGTTCCGTCCAGAAACGGGTAAATGGATGAGATATCAGACGAATTTGTTGTATTAACTACCGGAATAATCCCCCCAAAAAATTGAGTTTGAATAGAACAATTAAGGCAATGATCCTATTTATGATTGGAGACAATTTACGGGAAAAAGAGCCAATTTAAATTTGGCTGGGAATGGGGTACTATCCTTGTCATGTTCCTTTGAAGCCCTAGCAGAAATGTTTTTGTTCGATGGGCAATAGAAGCCCTGACAAAAATGTTAAGAATAGTATAAGTAAATTTTACAAGCCCCGTGCTATTTTTTAATATACACAGCATGTTTAATTGAATATTTACAGCAATTGGGGGTACAAAATATTTACGTCCTACACAGCAAAATAATGTGTTCAGCCCTTTACCACTGAAAACTGTCAATGGACATTGTGTAAAGAAACGACCTGCTAAATTAACTCAGAATCGCGGATGTAATAATCGTCAATCTATTCACAATTTACCTGCGGTGATCTACTTTATTGTACAACTAATAACGAAAAACACACGATTATTGATAAAAGGGTCATAAAATCAAAACTGAGAAATGTTTCAGCATAAAATGCAATTTTTAAAAACAAATGCATAAGTTGTTTTTGTTTGTTGATTACAGACCCATGAACTGGGTATCTCAAAATGACCGAGTATGCGAAGCCAGTCCGTGGAAGGCATATAATAGTAGTGCTATATAAACAAAGTAGCTCACTTTCTACATGATAAAATCTTAACCACTTGAGATATTGCAACAAATTTGTCAATTTTATAAAGCTTACACCTGGCAAAATTTTGAAACATATTGGGTTGAATTTATTGCCACATTTTTTTTCAAAATTTAGAGGCTACCAATGAAGACCTCTAAATATGACAAACTGAAAGTGAAAGTGCAAAATTTAGAACGTTTCTTGTTCAGCGTGACTGTTCTAGCTTATATGCAAGCTAATAGTATATGATATTCAGAGCAGTGGTAGAGGCACATTATATTTAAGAGTGATATGAGTGTCACTTTAGTTAAACTTCAGATATTAAATTTATGAAAAATTGAATATCACACATTTTACAAAAAATGTTTAGACAATTTAATGGTAGTTTTACCCCTATAATGGACATTTAGAACTACATGTAACGTTAACAATGTTTTTTTGTGCATCTAAAGTATACTAAATGTAATCTTTAAATAATTTTGTAAATATAACGATTGAGATTTGGTACCCGGATTTAAAACCAAGACGTGGTCTTATTAGTAAGCCAGTAAACTGGCAACCAGATCTATCTGACGATATTTGAAGATGCCACATTAGCTTTCATCTGATTGGTGGTGGTTAAAGATGGCCGATACAAGTCCTATTAGTCTCTGGTTATTAATCAATAAAAAACTTATTAATCGAACATGATTATTTGCAGCCTATTTTATTACCACCTCGGTTGTGTCATGGTTAGCGAGCTCGAAGCATTTAGGAGTAAGAGCAAAGACTGGTCGGCCCAGAGTCAGAATAATATGTCTGGGTAAAGTGACATGTCTTCCTGCGGACTATTGCTTTCGTGAGCTAGTACGTTAAATGTCCGGTTCAGCGTGTCGGTGTAGTATAAAGCAGGGTTCATTCATCATCACTCATCATTAATATGCTCTCGTCCTGAAAATGCATGAAATATTTGCCACTGGACGTTAAGCAACATTCAATCAATCAACCAATTTTATTCGACTCAGCTAAAGACACTTGTACAATAAGATGGATTAGTACATAAGCCTGAATATAATGATTAAGAAACAGCATGTGAGAGACTAGTACAATTTAACTGATAGTAAGTTTACTATAGCAAACTTTTGTACTTATTTATGCTTTTGCAGATAGTGTATTTCAAAGCGATGAACAGAAAAATTTTATGAAACAGTTAGTTACTCAAATATTATTCTTTTTTGTAGACACCATTTTTCAGGGTCATGAGCTACAGTTACTAGTACAACAAATGTTCCAGGCTCTTGGATCTAATGCTACAGAACAGGCATGTGAACAGGAATGTCATATCCTTATCCAACAAGACCATCTTTTGCAGTTTGGTTGTCCTCTTGTCTGTAAAAGGTAACTACGAATACCCATTGTCATCATCATATGTTATTGGTTTAAAAGGAGATTCGGAAACAACCGGAATGTTTTGTCTTCCTGCCAAAACATTCAGCTTGCAATAAAGTTCCACACTGATTTAATAACCCGTTAGTAAGGCTTAAATACAATATTTATCGTATACGAAGAGAAAAATAGTACAATGTCAAGTTGTGAATAGAGTGAGATATCTTATTATTATTATTATTTTTAAACATCTATTAAAAAGGGGAAGGGGTTGTCTAGCTGCCTTTTTGGCCCCTATGATATCTTCAAATGAAACTAGCGTTGTCAGTGATAGAAATTGAATTATCTTCCATTGACCACAATTTTTGTGGCCTATGAATATAATGCCATTCACTGAATATTTTTTTCATCATTGGAAATGAACATTTTTTGAATATGTCTTCATTTCCTGTGTTCCCTTTTAATTCTGCTCAAAACACCACTACTAAAAATGGACTTGCCCTATCATTTAACATGTGTTGAAGCGGGAGATTTCAAAACAATTTTTCAGGACAACTGCAAAGTGACTTTAAGTATTAATCGGGTTGGTTTTCAGTTACGTTTTTATATAATGAGTAGATTGCCATGTATTTAAACGAAAAATTATGCAGGAGAATGGAATTATCGCAATTTTCCCATTCTCTGATTAACCCTTTACAGACAGTAACTGCCATTTCCTTATATGAATTTTGCTTGAAAAAGTCTAGCCATACTTATTTCTAATAGAAGGTCGAACATGAAAAATATTCAATATTTATGAGCAAGAGTTTATATATTTATAAGCAAGAATATGGCATATTTCACAGAAAGACACGATCCACATCTTCCATATAGATAAGCCAGTTCTATTATACCATCCTTTAAAAAAGACACTGATGATTTTTCAAAGTGATGAAAATAACATATTTTATTAGAAGACGTCTATAACTAGACAATATCACACCAACTTATTGCAGCATTTTCGACGACTTCTGTAGATCTTTTTGGTATTGTTTTACTATTCTCATATTATATCTTGCAGTTTCCAAAGTTTGATACATCGATTTGGGCTTCATCATACACAAAGCAAAAGACTGGTGATTGGTTAGTACCACTCAATATGTTAAATGTTTTTAAGTATATAAAATAGGAAATGTGGCATGATTGTCCGTGAGACAGCCACCCACCAAATGACAGTGGAATTTAAACTTCTAAACAAAATGTGAAACTATGCATAAAACACGACAATCGACCTAATATAATGCAAAAATGGTGAACATATTACAATAAATGACTAAATAAACACCGACAACCACTTGATTACAGGTTTTCGTACTTAAGTAGTATTCTTTCTAAGAACTAGGCAATTGTTGATTCATGACCCAAAAAACCGCACATAAAACTGACCATTTAATTGTGTTCAGGTGTATGTTCTGAAAAATATTGAGAGATATTCTTGTCCCGTGGCGTCAGTGGTTAGAAATACTTATCTATAGAATATTATTAAATTGTTTTCGTATTTGGTGGAGTTGTATTTTAATTATTCTATTCCTGACGATTAGGGTGAAAACCAAGTTTAATTTTAAAATTAAGACCATTCTGAATTTTAATTTGTATTATTGTTTGTCTGTTTTTGTGGGCCATATGATGTATTTTTATCTAAAATTGCCTGATTTTTAGAGAGAACAGTACTCTAGTACACCTAGTGAAAATATCAGTCGCTTATAGCTCAAAATACAAATACTTAACAAACAAAAAAACTAAGCTCCATGAAACACCATGAAAGAACAGAAATCGAGAGGAAAAGGGGGTTTATCCGGAATGTTAAACAAAACGTCCTGTATGTGAAAAATGTAACATTTGGAATTTTCGTTTAATATATCAACTTACTTTTTCATGTTTTTGGATTTATACACTTGGTCATAAATATGGAATATTGACATTTTCTGAGTCAAAAATTCCACTTTGGAAACTTCATTGCAGAAACTATGAACCAGTATGCCAAACATCTCTACGCAAATCTCATTATTTAACTTCAAGCTACAAATTGTCCGATTTATGATTTTTATCCGATGGCTAGTTTTGTGAGTTCTGAAACCCACAGTTCTGTGAAAAAGGCTAATTTTGTATTCTGGATAGAGTCATATCAACTGTTTTATTTCATTCTATTTTATTATCAAACTATCCTCTAATATCATCCTGCAAGCATTATCTGTCATTTTCTTATAAGAATTTTGCCTGACAAAGTCTAGCCATACCTATTTCTAATGAGAGGTCGAAAATTAGAATATTCCATATTTATGAGCAAAAGTATATTATTTTCTGTTTCACAAGATAAAATCAAAACTAGAATATGCGACAGGGAAAAAGATTTCTCATTCACTATTGCAAAATTTAACTTTTCCTGACGGCGACGCCTTGTTGGCTTCTTCATACGATGTATAGATTTCTAAACTTGTCCTTTTTGCCAATGTATGCAGCGTTACATTAGATACTCTTAATAAACGTAATCATTGTATTATCAGCCAGGGACGAATTCACGGGGTGCAGTGCGCGTCCTCCCCCTTTGAAATGAAAAATGATGAAAAAGAAAAAGTAAAGGTTAAAATTTGGTCTTAATTTCTTTTTGAAATCGAGAGAAAATTAATGATTTAAGAGGTCCACAAAAGTCCCCCCACCTTTTCCAAAAGTCTGGATCTGCCTCTGCCAGCAAATAATTAAGTCAAGGATTCTGTTACAATAAATTAGATAAAAATACCAAATTGTAACATAATATAAATATACAATTATAAAGTTTGTTGGACCTGTAGAACATTAATTAAAACAAAATATCAATAATAAACCTTTATGGAAATATGGTAAATAAAGCTCGTTTGATAAAACTGAAACTCAGTGGAACTTCTCAGTTTCTCGATTAAACTCATATTTACAAGTTATTTTCATGATAATATTTTAAGATTTTTGAATATTGTCTTTTTTTTAACTATCAAAATTGACTCTCTGCTCCATAAGTTACATCAAAACTAATTTAAGAATTTTTTTTTGGAACTTGTACAGCAGTTTGTTTTCTTTGGCTCTTAATGATATTTCTACACTAAATCCAGCTGGACGGATTTTGCTTAAGAACCACGTCTCTTGTTTTATTTGATATTTTATGCGTACTATGTATCGACTTCAAAAGTTAAATTTTAAGCAGTATGTTTTAAAAGTTTGGTTTTTTTGTCGTTTGTTTCACACCACTGTCCCATGTTTGATAGAGGATTGAGTACTCACAAACATGTTTAATCCCGACACATACTATATGTGAATGTCCCAAGCCAGGAACCAGTAATCCAGTTGTTCGTTGTTTTTATGCTTAATTGCTACCTATTTTCCATTGAATACTTATTTGACAGATTGACGTATGGTGTGGATATTCGCTTTTTATTGAAGGCCCGAGGGCAAGCAGTACATTTTTGTAATTTACACGTTTTGGGTGGTTTTCTCATGGACAATCATACCACAACCCATTTTTTCTATATGTATATTTATATCTTATGTGCAATTGGTTTTCAGAACAAAAACATGAGTGTGCTTTAAAATCTAACCCCACAAAGAGGTTTTCGTCTCCAACTGCAACTGAAACAATCAGATGCGTTTAAATATAGATAATAAAAGAGTAATATTACTTGCAAACGCTAAACGATAGAGACTCATCAACATCAATTAATGTCACGAAAACACAAGATAAATGTTAATCAATTAACAAACATTTTATTAAAAAGGTGAATATTGAAAATTGAAAATAACAAAACAAGACTAAATATCAACAAACAGACGTCTACATAAGTAAAAGAAAACATAACTTATCAATAAGTTGCTTTTTTGTTATTTATAGGACCTTTTATCTCGATTTATAATAATTAATGAAATGATAAATTTTCACCGCAGTCTTTACTTCAAAAATCGGCAAATACTTGTGTGGTGTAAAATAGGCGTATGGAAAATATTCATATATTTTCACGAAACGGAAATGATAGAGAAAATTAATATTTAGTTGTGTTTCGTCATGTGTTCTTTCATCATTTATATAAGACTGGTATAAATTATCACTAAAAATACATAGTCTTAGCTGTACAAACCTTTGTAACAATTTTTTCTTTAACTCTGAATCAAAGAAACGTTTGTTTTCGACGTAATCTATATGTTATATATATATTTAATCAAACACACTGACATGTTTGCTCGATATGGTCTATCAATTGTGATAAATTTAAGGTATCAATTTCAATAGAAAAGAAAATCATTTTTGACAATAATTTTAATTTCAAACAAAAAAATGACTTCAGATCGAATAGTTTCGTGGATTCCAAGCCTTTGTTACTTTTGTTTTCGTTTTGTCGTTTGGTTTGTTTGAAGTTTGTCTTGTCTCTTTGGACTATATATGCACTTTTGATCTCTCACATGGGTATTCTTCACTGGATTTCATACAAACATAGAAAAATTCCTGGAAATCTTGCCTGATAACCAGCAAAACAGCAATAAATTTACGTCCCTATTACAATTATTATTGCAATATCTAAGTGTTACTTTCTGACTATCAACAATAGACAACGATCCCCATAGTCAAACAAGCAGTAAAAGTTCCATGAACGCTTAGAATGTTATTAAAAGGAAGAACATATGTGAAAATAACAAAAACTCTCCGTTACATTTTTATGCAGCATCCAATTATTTATTCACTGTAACATCGATGTATCCGCTGTAGACGATGAGACAAATTTTATCAATGCAAAAACTATATGGGTATGAAAAATAAGAGATTAAGTTGGAAACGAACTTACCTGAATGTCACCAAAAAAGTAAATTTAACCAAACATCTAAGACAAAGGCAAACCAATGACCATTATTCCTGTTTTAGAACAGGTACATGTACTGCGGTCAAACTAGTTTATTTGGATCTAACCCTCTCCAAACGAGTGGCAAAAACAAAAAATAAAGAAACAAAAAGCACTAACAAACGAACTATAAATAATAAAACATGAATTCAACCAAACTGACTAGGGAACCTGAAGAACAGTAAATGTACTAAACAAAAATACAATAAGAATGAAGATATCTCTCTTACGAATGCTCGCAGTTAATGAAAGCAAGCTCAGGGTGAGATTCGTGATCATCTGACATCAAACCTCTCAACTGGAGATGTCGAACTACAACGTCGAAACTTTTCCATTTGTTTTGAGTTTGTTAAAAGGAACAGTGAGATTCAATGTATCATATTTAAATTTTACGCTTTATATGTTATGTTTTCATTGAATGTAGAATGTGAGATCCTTTGTCGTGTTAAAAGTTTACATTTGAAAACTAAGTTTTCCCTGTTTTGATAGATCATAAGTTAATAAAAGAAGCATGCTCTGCTACAAGTTGTGACCATGATCGAAAACTAAATGGGAATATACTTTAACATAGCGTAGAAAAAAGTATTTAATATGCTGTACACAAACATTTATATTTAAGGCCACTCCAAATTTATTTCTAGTTCTTCGGATTTTTAATGATAAAAATAGGCACAAGCAAGCGAAATTTTGATTAAAATTTTATTCTTGCAATGGCAAAATATTGGAGCACAACCTCAAAAACTGATGCGAACATTTCAACTTGTATTGTTTTTGCAACAGCAACAGCAAATTCAAAATCTGGATGTAAATAAAACATTTTATTCCACTGCGAAAAAATGAAAATACACAACTTATTTTTAAACATTTAGTAAAATTCTTTTTAATTCTTTTTAGATAGCTTATTCCAAGGCGAGGAACTAAAGTTACTTGTACATCAATTAACCTCTAACCTTGGTTCTAACGAAACAGAACAAGCTTGTGAACAGGAGTGTCATATACTCATCAAACAAGACCATCTACTGCAATTTGCTTGTCCACTTGTGTGTCACAGGTAAATATTCGTTTTTGTAGCTGTTAAATAATATCTGGAAAAGGGCCGTTTAAAATGAACAACATATAATATAGCAAAATATTGATTGATTGAATGGTGCTTAACGTCCAGCGGCAAATATTTCATACATATTCAGGACGAGAGCATATTACTGATGAGTGATGATGAATGAACCCTGCTTTGTACTAGTCCGACACGCTGAGCCGGATTTTTAACGTGCTAGCTCACGAAAGCAACAGTCCGCAGGAAGACATGCCACTTTACCC
>JARWCS010349367.1:0-11134 GCA_034783895.1 Geukensia demissa | reverse complement strand
ATGAGAACTTACTAAAACCAAAAGGGCTAAATGTCGTTTGTATAAACAAAATTTATATTGCATATAAATAACTAAAAGATCAAGAAATCATTTTTAGGAACTAAAAGCCACAGTATACCAGATATCACATTTTACAGAAAATAACTGTTCTAGACTCACAGAAAACCACCCCATTATGAATCAGGAAAAAAGTCTGAACTTTTGAGATGTTACTCCTTGAAATGTACCTAAAGCATATCAAAAGTAACCATTTTTATTCGACATTGGTAAACCTTTTTTAAAGCCACTGGGTTGATGCCTCTGGTGGTGGACCAGAGGTCCCTGAGGATATTCACCAGTCCAGTTGTTTGACTTGAATTACATGAATTTTACCACAAAATATTTTACAGATATTGTCAGGAATAATTTAAAAATTCTAAATTCCTGATATTACAGAGAAGTCTTCATTTCTTGTATTGCACAAGGATGATGTCCTCCTGGTTGGATTTGGCTGCCTATGTTTGTTTGGACATGAGAACTTCATTTTGCAATGTTTGAATCTTGGCTTTCCTATTTTTTTGTTCTTTTGCTACTGATGAAAGGTTACTTTTTGAAATTTACATGTATCATATCAAAATTTATCATATTTAATTCTACATGGGTAAACCTGTATTTTGAACAAACAAGTATAATACTATTTATTCTGACAAATTTTAACTTCGACCACTGAATATAATAGACATGTATCATTAATTGTTTTATGTTTACTAACTATTTAAACTTTTGTTGGATCACTGATATTGATACCCTGTTGGATTGTTAAACAAATGAAATACTTGATTTCATGGCCTTAATGGTTTTCTATTTATATGAAATTAGTTTTCATTTCTTTATACTAAATATGATTATGGAATGCCCTAGCTGTTAAGGTTTAGACACAGACTATTCTGTATGTGGTGTAATAAACAAAACCTCATCAGAGACAGACTCCTTGTTTTTTCTCTTTTGCAGAGTTTTTGTGCAGCTTTACAACAAGAACTAACAGAGTACTACAGATTGATAGCTGTGTTGGAGGCACAGGTAACTTTTTTCTCCTCTTGAACAAAGTCCATACTTGCATTTGTAATCACTTGTGGTCATATAGCCTAAAATACTGCACCCCTCATCCATCCACTATTTTCAGATTTTCCTAAGAAAACACTAATCTAAACAAACTTCAGTGGACTGATCCTTTGATTGTTCTCTTTCAGAATTGTTTCAGGGGTTGTGATTGGTCAACAACATGACTGCCATTACTAAAAATAGAAAAAAGGGGAGTCCAAAAAATTCTTCTCAAAAACTGCCAAGCCAATTTATACCAAACTTTGGTTGAATGGTCCTTATGTGCTATTCTTTCAGCATTATATCTGATGACCATACTCCTAAACCATCATGGGCACCGCAGCCGAACTTAGTTTAACTTATTGAAAATTTATTATAAATCTTCTTGTTGAAATACTCGTTTAATTGGAACCAACCTTTAGACCACTAGATGGGTCCCTTTAAGAAATTTTTCTGATGATCCCGCCTGCCAAACAAGATGGCCACACAGCCCAACTTAATTTAACTTAGGGTCTTACGGGAAATTCATTAAAAAATCTTCTCACCTGGAATTACTTGCTCAATTGGAACCAAACCTTGAAAATGGCCCTTAGGCCGGAGTCTTTCAGAATTATATCTGATGGTTCCACCTACGATCAAAGATGGCTGACTAACCCAAACTTAGTTTATATTTTAGGACTATGAGATTTTCATTAAAAAATCTTATTGTCTTAAACAGCTTGCACTATTGGAACCAAAGTTAAAATGGTTAGTTTCAATGTCAACTTTTTCTTGGCAACTGTATACCAGGTGAGCGATTACAGGTTTTATATTAGAGTTACCTCCAACTGTTACTTCCTGTAACGAAATTTTTTTTATACAATTCCAATTTTGCAATTAATAAAGATGAATCATTTTAATATTTTGCAACCCTAATTGTGCAATTGTAAGTTTTGGCCAAATAAAAGATTTTTTTTCTGTCTGAAAAAAATGGAATAGGTATACAGTTTTTTCATACTGGGAAAGAAAACTGTCACCAGTGGTATGAATTTTTAGTGGCTGCTGTGTCTGATAATCAGAGAATTTGTTTTACATGACCTTAAAGACAAAGTACTTCAATCTGTATCACGACAAGGACATAAAATTAGAAAACATATTTAAAGGATTAACCTTATCATCTTTACAATATGTACTTTTGTAAAATTTGATAAACCATTAGTTGATAATTTCATATTTCTGTGACAACCATATACTAGAATACTTTCTAGGTCAGGTAATGTTTTTTTTAGAAAATCACTACAGTGTTTGTAAAGATAGGGTTCTAATCTAGTAAGGTGAAATCCTAATTAAGATTGTAAATATTAATCATACTGCTCACAAATACACGAGGGTGTGGGGGTATATAGGAATCTCCGTGTCGGTCTGTCCATATATCTTGTAAATGCAACTGAGTGGATTTTAATTGAATTTTATATGACTCTAAGGCACCATATGTAGATTTGCTTGAAGGAATACAATTATTGTCAGTTACTTTCAAGGGGATATGATTCAACTAAATTGTTCAGCATGAAACACATAAGCCGAACTCATAAATAGCTGAGTTCATTATTTAAAGTTAAGGTGTCTTATGTAGGTATGAATGAAGAAGGATGCTTCCAAGGGGGAGATATTTCAATTTATGGATTCAACATGCCTTGAGCATTGCTCCCATTTTTCCTAGTTTCATGGAAAATTTGTGAATATAGGAAACTTGTATTTTTATCATATTTAATATTTCTGTCACTATTGTAGCTACATCAAGAACTTGACCAAGGTATAGGTCTAGGATTTACTGGTTTATCATTGAGACAGCTGCTTGTTTGGACTTTTGATCCTTTACATAGATTAAAAACTCTGGCTATAGTTGTAGATGGTAGCAAAGGTATGTTTAAAACAGGATTTTTATAACAATAAGGAAGGTGAAAGTCAAACGAACTTGAATCATTAATAACCTTGTATTTTATCCTAAACATTTGCAGACTTATTGTTTAATAAAACATATAAAATCTTTAATTGTAAGGTGTTGATTATTGTAGTTTCTACACTTGAGGAGGTTTAATTTTCAAATTTGAGAAATGTGAGACATTTATAAAAAATATAACAAAATATATAGCCATTCAGGACAACAATATTTATTTATTTTTAGTAATTTTGTTTAATTTGATCTTTATTTCTTAGTGCTATCCCATCAAACTTACATTGCACTTATGTGAGTCAGGTTTTCTTTATTTGGTTCGTGAAATACCTGTTATAAAAAAGAATTTTGAAAACAAATCTGAAGGCAGTTTCCTCATTATAAACATCTTTCCTTGGTATCTTTTATGTGATAAGCTATTTAGACCATAATTTACCACATGATTTGGAAAAGACCTGTATTATTAGCCGAGTTGCAACGAAGTTGAACTCGGCTATTGGTTTGATGATGGCGGGCGGGCGGCCGGGCGTGATTCTTGGTTTCCGGACAATAACTCCAAAAGTTTACATCCGATTCAAATAAATCTTAAGGATATTGTTATTTATTAAGCAAGTGAGAACCCTATTGATTTTGAAAAAATACTTAGAAAAGTTTGGGGCACTTTTCACCTAACTATCTGGGAGCTTAATTTCCCGAAAGGATTTCTCATCCCGTAAGATCACACAGGGGGCCGAGATCGCACAGGGGACCAAAAACACTAAATTTGTTATTATTTTATCAGTAAATATTTTTCTTAGCAATAAAATTTCACATACCAATTTAATTAGAATTGGTTTTGGAAGAAATTTCCCAAAGGTCAAGGTTACAGTGACATGAAAACATTTTTTTTATTAATTTTTTTACAGAATTAGTTTGTAGGGGATTTTTCAAAAAATTTACATTAGATTTTCCTAATCTTGAAGTATATTATTATATCAATTAATGAAATAGGCGAGAACTTTTTACATTCTTTGTTGAAATTTCAAAGGCAAAAACTCTTACCTAACCATATTGTTAACCATACAAAATCTGCACTTCCTTTCAACCCTGCAAAACGAGGAGATTGTATAGATCGTGTTTCAGGGGCAAGCGAAATACATAAACGAATAGTAGATGGGAAAAAGATCTAGAAAATGTTTCGAGTCTGAGTGCTTTTTATTGTAAATGATTTCTACGGTTATAATTTACATTTTCTGATATTCGGATGAACAATTCGTTCAGGAAGTGTTGGTCCCAACAAAAGTGTCGACAACCGCACAAATCCATCATTATGTAGATTATAATGCAGTAATTAAGTAACTCTGAAACATGTGAAATTGACTTAAATATTAACATTGGCGAGTAAGCAGTCAGAAATAAGAGGCGTCTGTCAAATAAAAACCGTATCAAAAGCTTAGATCTAACAATAGGAAATGTAACGATATTTACGGAAGCCCTGGAGTGCCACGCAAAAACATTATTGTAACTTGTGCGCACGACTTACTATCTTGTGCGCACAAGTTGCAGTTTATGTGCACAAGTTACAAAACTTTTGTGCACACGGTTAACGGTTCATGCTTTACACTATACAAAAGTGTTTTACATACTATATCTGCCCCTGAATTTCTCTACGGGGATTTAACGTTGAGAGTTGGCCATCTTTGTTTTTGGCGAGAGCGCTGAAGTTTCACCTAGATAAAGTTATTTGAAAAATTGCGCTTTTTTTATTCGGACCCCCTCTTGCGATACATATCAGAAGTATAACTTTTAAAATTCCTTTCAGGCGCACCACTTAGCATTTTTGCAGGTTAATTTATCCTGGCTAAATTACTTAATTATTACACAGAGTTGACAATGTATACTACCGGTCTCGCGCTAGCGCGTGCAATTGGCCACTTCCGGCAAACAAATGGCTAATTTTATAATGTAAAATCCCCGTAGAGAATTAAAAACTCGGCGCAGCTTAAAACACAACGCGAATGCTAAAAAGTATGATTGCAAGTTACTTGCACTTTAATTAACACTATTTTATAAGAATACGTAAGACAGTTTTTCTTTCACAAAGTATTCACCCATTCCAACAAACTCTGACATAGAGTATAGATAGTCTGATGCTCATTCTCTGAATTTTGCATAATAACATAGAGACGACCAAAGTGGAGCAACGAAATTCAATAAGGCGTCTAGTTAAGGATCTTAATCAACCCACCAAACGTACAGCTATATTATATATATCATTCGAAAGGTAATTTTGTGCTCCATCCAATGTGACCGGTCATCAAATTGGAAAATGGTAAGAATTTTCTTAAATTGAAGTCGAAATTGAAAATGCGAAAATCATCGTTTTCGTATTTTTGAGATCTTTTGTTGAAAGAGTGGTATAAAACACCATTAAACACATAAAATTATATAGTAAAGGTATAGCTTGCATTAGCCATTTGTTTACACAACAGCTTTTATGCACGTTTACACAGCAGCATGTATACCTTTATACAATCTGTTGTTGATACTTAATATGCAGACATGTAATATATTTATAATACTTCTACGTTCTACATAAAGACATCAATAAATGGAAACTTATCTGGTAAATTTATCACGATTGTTGTTATTTAAATTTAAAGATCCCTGAGGATGTTTTGTTGTTTATTTAGATTTCAAGCATGTTTTCTGCATGCTGGTCTGCGGTTAATTTAATTATAATACATCTCTAAGAAACTGCACCATTTCTACTTATTAAACGGTATAGATGATATTAACAAAGAACAACCAGACCGACAATTCCGGCCAAACGAATTATATGCAAACATTCTTATTCACTCTTATAAACCTCCAAGAACGTATTTGCAGAATAATATTATTCAAGAAGAATAAAGGAGATATGAAACATGTGTAAAGAAATTATAAAAATATCATGATTCGATTCTTCCAATTCTGGATACACCAAACGCAACACAAACACCGAAAAGGAGCCAAAATTATTTAACCCAAAGTTCAGAGTATGTTCTAAGAAAGATAATATTTTAAATGTACAAGTATCAGGTAAAACAATAAACTCGTTGGCGCTAATGACAGGTGTTATGTGGTGTAAAAAATGACAATTTGCAAAAGGAAAAATTATTTTTCCTAGAACCCAACAATCTGATAAAACGTATCGTAATCCGTCACGGGTGTATCTTTTATCTTTTAAAATTAAGGTCTTTTGAATGTTGAATTATAACATATTAATTAATTAAATAATAATCCACATGTCAGTCTGGAAGTTTACCGTTTGTTCATATAAGTTTGGATATTCAGGTCTTGACTGTTATTGACACTTCACCTTTTCGAAATTCTGTAGATTGTTATATTTTATTTAATTTAAGAACATTTAACCTTAGAATTTTGGTATCTTTTAGGTAGTTCTCCAGTGTGATTTTCTCATCACACTACAGGGTCATATTATTTGTTTATTTCAAACTGGGAACAAATGTGTCTGGGCACCGGAGCGGTTTCCAGGGCTCGACCCACAGAGCTGACCCAGTGCGAACCCCAGGTGGCGGATAGGGGAGGCCCTCTCGTTGGGGGGTTGCCAGGTTAAAATACAGAAAGCCTGGCCGTGGACCATAGTGGGTGACGTGTTTGGAGAGGACCACAATCCTTGCATGTAAAAGACCCCTTTTGCAGTTTCCAAAAAAGAGTAGGTTTATGCCGCTACAAAACGCTAAATTTTATGTTCCTACCCATCATTCCATTTTTCCAGTGGCAGTCAAAAGCCGTTGCCCCTTTGTCCCATCCCACCCCTTTTTCGATATTGATAATGTTGAATTTGTTCTCGTCCTGAATATGCATTAAATATTTGCCACTGGACGTTAAGCAACAATCAATCAATCATAGAAAACTGGCAATTTTGTCACTAAACTAATGTAAAAAGCAATATAAAGTAAATATAACTCATCAAATATTATTTTTGAATGCAATTATGCAATAAAACAGTACCTTGGCCAACCAAACAAATGAAAAGTTGGGTATAGGCAACGGGCGTTACATTTTGAAAAATCTATATTTTGCAAATCACCCTTTTTTTTTAGAAAATTAAGAAGAAATCCGAACTATTATATTCATAGTCATACTTCTACTCTTACTTATACAATGGAAATCAATAGTTGGGATTGTCTCAAAATAACTATTTAAACACATCGTTAAACTATTTAAAGATACCATAATTGAATGACTCGAATTACAAAATCAAATTTTAATTTATCAATAGAATAAAATTCTACGCCGGAGAACAAATGCTCGACACAATTCAACTATTTTCTTCAATTTTCTCCTTGGATGTCGCCATAATGTGCCCATGGCATGAAAGTTTTTTTAAAGTCGAATATTGCATGTTGAAGATTCACCCTATATTCTGTTATTAAACGGGTCAGCTTCCTGTACTGTCGTCTGACATTATCAGGTCCTGCATTTAATTACATTCGAATGTAGGGGTAAGAAGCGGATAACCATTTATCGTTATTTATACATATATGAATGAAACGTTGCTACAAAAACATGATTATGAAATATATAAACATCAATTTTGCTCGTTAGCACCTTTTTTTATCAACACAAATCCAAAGAACTAGAAAAATAAAGTTGTTTTCCTTTATCTCAAACCGCCTCGGTGGTGTAAAGGTGTAATGCTCGCCTAAAGTGCGGGAGGTCGTTTGTTCGATCACCGACCGGGTTAAACCAAAGACATGAAAATTGGAATTTGCTGCTTCTCTTCCAAGCAAGCAGCATTTAGGAATTAGAGCAAAGACTGGTCGGCCTAGAGTCAGAATAATGTTTATGGATAAAATGACATGTTTTCCTGCGGACTGTTGCTTTCGTGAAAGAGCACGTTAAAAATCCGGCTCAGAGTGTGGGTCTAGTAAAAAGCAGGGTTCATTAATCATCATCATTCATTGATATGCTCTCGCCCTGAGTTTGCATAAAATATTTGCAGCTGGACGTTAAGCAACATTCAATCAATCAATCAGAAAGAGAGGGGGGTTCTGGTGTAAATATTCATGACAAAAAAATCACATATAAACAAGTAAATTCCAAGCAAAGGAACTGCTCCTTGATTGCTGTTCTTCATCTCAAACTCACAGTGAGGCCTTCAACACGGAGTAAAAACTCGCACCTCACAGTAAGTTCAAGACGGCCCCTAGCACCGGTTTAAGCGGAATTCTTTGCTAGATGTCGACGACACTACATCAGTGCGTTGAAGCACACAAATGCGGGGTAAGGTCAACAAATTACAGTTATACATGGGCAAAAATATCTGTCATAAGTTGCCCGACAGTAATGCATACAAAATCAATAACAATGTTTTAAACAAACACGGGGCACATCAAAATTTTTTTAAATGACTTGGCTGTATTAAATAGCTTGAATAGGGCTGATAATAAACAGATTGACTGCTAGATAATTTTCAATTAAGACACTGGCCGAAAAAGAAAAACAATGAAGGCGTACACATAGAGCTAGTTATCTCAAGAATAAATACGCCATAACCTTAAAATATAAGAGCATACGTATTCAAGCACGGGGATGTTTTCTACGTTCTCCATACAGCACAAGAAACAAACTCTGTAATGAAATAAAAAAGGGAGTAGTCCAAATAATTATGACGTCTTGGGATGATTTTTTTATATTTGGATTTTTTCTATTTTCGTCGATGGAGGATCGCCAAGAAAAAAATAAAACAAAGATCCGAAAAAGACGTCATAATTATTTGGACTAAAAAGGGAGTAACCTCTCATCAATAGCATTAGGATCATAACATAGGAAAGCCGAGATCCAAACATTGTAAACTGAAGTACTCACATTCAAACAAAATAGGCATCCAAAGCAAGCGGGAAGGACATCTACTTGGTGCAATACAAGGAACGAAAACTTTTCCGTTATTTAATGAATTATGAATTTAAATTATACTGAAGATGTTTGTAAAATAATACATAGAAAATTCATGACAGACAAATTTGACAACTAGGATGGTGAATAACCTCTGGGACCTCTGGTCCACCAGCAGTTGTATTACAACTGTTGAACTACTATGGTGAATTTTGATACGCAATATGGCCATTTCAAGGAGTAACCTCTCGGCAGTAGCATTAGAACCAAACGATAGAAAATCCGAGACCAAAGCATTGTAAAATGGAGTACTTATTTTCAAACAAACCGAACAGGACATTTAAATCCAGCGGGAAGGACATTTACCGGATGCAATAAAGGAATGAAGCCTTCTTCGTTCACAGTTATTTGGATTTCTTATCATATTTGCGTTTTTATTCCCCGGAAAAACTAATTTCAATGTTTCGATTTTCTTCTCAAAAGTAGTGCAAAAACAATGATAACATCCAAATAAACTGAACATAAATGGTAGGTCAATCCAGAAATAACATTTTCTACTAATCTTTCAAGGATGAAGATGCGTTACACAGAACAAAAGATAGTGTTACCCATGGCCAGGCTTATCCGGTTGCAAACGAAGTCTTAGAACGATCTTGTTTTTCAACCTCAACTTGCCAGTAAGCTTTTTGCATATACTTAAAAACCAACAGGTTCCTAGGGTATCATTGACCATTGGAAATGGATAAAAGGCTTTAATGGTTACATCATTAAAAAGACGGAATTCAATAAATAATCTAAATAAACCATCCTTTATTAATACTATTGGATCGCAACAGGGGCTTTCACTGGTTCCGATCCGGTTAATTTTCCATTTCTTCTTAATCTTCCTTTGAAAATGTTTTTATGCCATATCTATAAAATCGACCTCCGTAATTGGTATGAATATTTGCCATATTTTTTTTTGAATAAGTCATTTATATGATGAAAACTTAAAACGTCCCGTTAGAGGTTCTAATGTAACGCGAGCACCTAAAATTCTGTTCTCAATAAGGTGTCTAGTGACAGATTCATCCAAAGAAGGTTAAGCTTAACATTACTTTTTTGTCAGATGTCTCAAACAATTAAAAAGAATGTAAAAGTATCAAAGATAAGGCTAATCTCATTTACCAAAAAAAAATTAAAATAATTGGTGACAAAGTAGTTGAAGAGGACAACACTTTGTTGTAAATATGTTCAACAAAAGCTATGGTAAAGATGTTCACCAAGAATTTTGTTTATGATGGTTCGGTAAAGGGTTTTAACCTTTGGAGGCCACCTTTAACCAAAGTTAACCGAGATTTATTGTAAAAGTCAACCAACACTTGTGGAATAGATATAGAACGCTTACCTGTACTAATTCCAGAGAAGAATACCCATGAGAAAGTTCAAAAGTGCATAGTCCAAAGAGACAATCAAATTCGAAACAAAGTAAATGATAAAACGGATACAAAACAAAAAATGTCTGGACTCCTCGAGCTCTTTTGCAAAAACAGGAGTATGATCTGGTGCTTCGAACGGGTAAACACCCTCTGACTCACACGCGACATCCTTCGTGAAATCCTTAAAACCTGGTCCGTGTAAACGTCAACATATTGTTGAATTACCAGTAATGGGTTCACAACTGGAGATACACTGATACCAAATGGAACAACCAACTCATGATTGCGATTATAAAAATCTAAGGAGGGCCGATTCCAACCTTGATTTGACGCATGCCTTGGCCCTGTAGTAATTTACGCGAAAGTAATGCTATCTACAGAGAATTCTGATACTTGGAACAACCGTAGGTAGTTGAAGCAGGATTATTGACAAATAGATATGAGAAGTTTACAGTAGAAAAGTTGAAGTCATCTCGTTTGTCGTAAATCTTAGAAACAAGTTTTCCCTCTATTTTGAGGAATAAATCTATGTATGACGCAGATGATTTTTAGTCTGTGGTCTCTTTTATTTCTATAGTTCGCTGGTTTATATTTGGTCGGGATGCTCACCGAATGTAGGATCATGCAAAGAAAAACCATTATCGATATAGCGAAAAGTAAAATTCAGTATCTGCCTATTTTTTTTTTTTTTTATTTCGCATGAATTCTGCTTCATACGTGCGAGTACAAAAACAGGTCGGCAAGTGGGAGCACACAATTTGTACCCATTGGAATGCCAACGGTCTTTTGAAACTCTCGACCGCCAAATTCTATTAAAATG
>JARWCS010349347.1:0-11135 GCA_034783895.1 Geukensia demissa | reverse complement strand
CGACTATCTATAGGGGTACGATACGGGTGTACTTTCCGGGATGATATGGATATCATCCCGGCGGGATGGTATGAGTGTTACACCTTCACATGTATCATCTATGCATAATTCCCATATTTATATATAAATATATGATAAATGTACATTTCAAAGAAAAACCTCTCATCGGTAGCATGCGAACCAAATCCATAGAAAAGACAATCAAACATTACAAAATAAAGTACAAAACAAATCGAAATAGGCAGCCAAAATCCAGCTGGAAGGACAATTGCAGAATGCAGGTAAAGGTTCAAAATGAAGTTAGTTCATTATGAAGGAGTAATGATATCAGTCTTTTTACAACAGCACAATGAAGAAACTAAGGATTAGACTTTTTATATGTATAGATTGATCTCTGAATTAAAGCATGGGTGTTGTTACCATATGTTAATTGGTCACTGTCTTTTTCTAATTAGAACTTCACTGTTAGAATTCAGGTTAAGGTTCAGGTCGAAGGTGTTGTGAAGGAGTAATGATATTATCATAAAATTTGTACTTGGATAGCATGTGGTACGACCAGTAGCGAATACCCATGTGAGAGATCAAAAGTGCTTAGTCCAAAGAGACCAGACAATTTGAAACAATCTAAAAGTTAAACGAAAACAAAAAGGAACAAAGGCTTGGAATCCACGAACTGCAGTATTTTGATGTTAATGGATGCTGTGATCCTGAGGCCATCAACTTTGAATTTTTTTTTTAACTTTAATTTTGGATCAGGTAATTCTTCATAAATTAGTAATGATTTCATTTTTTCTACAAAATCGCAATATAAGTAACCTATGAATGGATCATTATTAATGTTCAGCTCCGTTCGTTTTTTACCTTGCTAATTGGGAATTCTAGGTTAAAGATATACATTTTTTTGTATTTGAGACCCTTTTTGAAGGTATTGTGAGTACCTAAGAATTCATCAACTTCCTCTGTGATTTACGAAAATAAAGCATGGTATCCTTGCCATGAGTATGTTATCAACTATTTTTAGAGTGTGAAAAATTTTCTTGATGTTTTAGACAAACTACGCGGCTTTCTTAAATCATTTAAAACTGTAAATGATCTAAATGATTTCCACCCTTTATACTACACTTACTCAAGAACTCATAAAACAGATAGAAAGATAAAAATGAATTGCCGTAACAGTGATTGAGCTTTCTTCTCGGATGAAAAGGGTTACTACAAAAGATAAACATATTGGACTCAGGATGAGATGATAAAATTCAATTAATTTTCTTCTTGACAATTTGTAGAATAGTAATATAAAAATAGGAGATGTGACATGATTGTCTATGAGACAGCCACCCACCAAATGACAATAGAATTTAAACTTCTACAGGTCCCATTATGGCCTTCAACAGTGAGTCCATAGGTTTGGCTATAAAGATTATCGACAGATTTGTAGTAATACCTATGTGTGCCGGCTGTGTTCCTTTAATTGCAGAGTTATTCGTTTTCTGTTATGAATCCTAGAATATGACCAAACTCCATCAAGACCCTTCTTAATCTGATATATTAGATATATTTAATAATTCTTATCGCTATCTTGACGATATCTTTGCAGTTACTTACCCGGTCTTCTTCATATACGTCCTTACAATATCCCAGAGAACGGACTATTTATAAAACTAACCAGGGCAGCAGCAGTTTCCATTTTCTGTATTTAAATGTTTTTGTTTCTCAAGAAAAAATCAAAACTAGAATATCACACAAAAAAGACTTTTTTCTCTTTCCTTATTGTTAATTTCCCTTCCTCGACGGGGACCTCCCATACGGAGAATATATTTCCTAACTTGTCTGTTTTTACAGCGATGATTTAGATTTCAATGAACGTAATCTTTGTATTTTCAGCAAATTATTAAGTGAAGGATTTTATTACCATAAATTGGTTAAACATTTACCAAAATAAATCATAAATATAAAGACATAATTTTAAAGTTTGGTTGCATTTGCAGAAAATTAATAAAAACGGGTATATCATATCGAAACTTTTATGGAAATGCGGTGAATAAAGCTTGTAAATTTAAATATTACCTTTGAGGACTGATCAGTTAATTGAATAAACTTATACATGTACATAAAGGTTATTTTTTATAATATTATTTAAAGATCTTTGAATACTGTTGGAATAATTTAGATTAAAACTATACAGCCACACACATATATATTTGATTTTTTAAACAATCATCTATATCATAATACTCTAATTTAATAATAGATGCTATAGGACATTAAATACAGGTGAAATTCTATAAAACTACCGCCAATTGTTGATTGTGGCGTGGGATCTGTTATTTAATGAAACTATAGTTTTTGTCAAGTTTTTGTAACATTTTTATTCTTCCTGTTGTCAATTCTTTTAATTTTTGCACTTGCACAATGTCTATGCTTCTTTGGCTATTTATGATATTTTAACAGTAAATCCAACCACCGAGTTTTGGTTGATTTCCTAGGTTAAGAGAACCAGGGATAGTGTCGAATTATTTTAGATTCGAACTAGCTGTCAGAAACAGCGAGTACTTTTTTTTTTGGTCGGCGCATTTTGTCTCTTGTTTTATTTGAAATTGTGTGCGTACTATGTATCGACTTCAATCATTTAGTCACACCACTCTGCTAGGTTGTGGGGATGATTGAGTACTCACAGACATGATAAATCCCGCCACATGATTTATGTACCTGTCCTAAGCCTGCAATCCAGTGGATGTTTTTATTTTGAATGTTACTTGTTTTACATTTTATTTAAAAGAAGGAGTATGGAATATATGCCTTTTTGTACTTAATCCTTTTCGTCATACAGTCTACTTACATGCCAACTACACATAAGATTATAGAACTTGACTTTGACCAAGCATAAGTCACTTAGAAACTTTCCTATTTTCAATTAATGAAGTGTGGCAAATATTTTGGGTAAGAACGTTCATTATACTCATGTGTTTCAAAATTGTTATAGATTTTCAAATTTCACCGGTTTAATCCATTTCAAAGCACTATATCCCCCCGATGACTTTCATTTTCTTTAATTTTATTCTTAACACTTTAAAATGTCATTCAAGAAAATCTTCGTGTATTTCGAAAAACAAAACACTTGGACAATGAGACCAATTGAAATTAATCTTTAGATTCTTATCTCGCTAGTCCTATCACTTAAATGTCAACTTCAATTTTCACTACATTTCATCTAAAAAAACAATATTTATGCAGCTGTTAAGTTTCCTGAATCATATTCCGCAAAATTGTCCTTTTCCTCAACTTTTATAACAAAAAGGGCAGATAAATGATCCGTAATCTTCCGTAATAAATACCCAAATAATAATGAAAAAGAACTCGAAGCAAAAAAAAAAAAAAAAATCAAACTCAAAAAGGAAAAGGGTGATATTTATACCCATTTCGATTTTAGGTCATCTTTGAAAAGTAAAACCTCAACTATTATATTATCAAGTTTTGTTCGAATCAGCTTAATGTTTTAGGCATGATTTCTAAGAGGACCTCCTGTAGGGTCCATTATTTAATTAAGTTCACCATGTTAATTGATGGACATGGATGGTAAAAACGCGATCCCCCACAATGCAATATTACTTATCATTGCATATTTCTATGATATTAAGTGCCACAACAGTGGAAGGAAATCTTACTTGTGAGATCTTGATCTTGGCGAAAGGGAGATTATCCTTGTTGATCTGTTAATAAATTGCAATGACTTTACTATCCGTATGAACCCAATTGTTAGTAGTATTCATAATACGAGTTGCAATGTACAATGGGATTATTTTTGTGGCTCTAACGCCTGTAAGTCACTACGTCCGAACGTCGGTCCCATGTGGTAAAGGTTCAAGTGAAAGGAAATTTGATACATAATTTAGCTTTCAGTGTAGTGTTGTATGTTCTATGTTTGTCTTTCGTTTCATTTTGTTGGCCACGGTCTTGTCTGTTTTCCGACTTACAGATTTCTGTCTGCCCCTTTGGTATCGTCGAATTCCTTTTAATACCAAAGTTGTCTCAATATTTTGAATTCATTATGCTTTGTGTGTATTCAAGAAGTATCAATTCACATACAAACGAAGCCAAATTCATCAAAAGGAGATCTATATTTGGAATCTTTGCTATTTTGCTATATTTATAATCTTTGACTCTTCCTATGTTTCGGTTCTAATGCTACGGAGGGAGAGGAAATGTACATATAGCATACCTAAATTTTCCATATTTATTTAACATTGGTAATTTTGTATTTTGCAAAAAACGGAATGCACCCTCCGTAATTACAGGGCTTCATAATTTAAAACAGTACCGCAAATTGATGTTAAATAACAAGTGATTGATTTCATGTCAGACAAATTTGACAACTGGGCTGTTGAATTCCCCCAAGTACTACCGGTCCACTAGCAGTTCAATCGATCCAGTGGCTTTAAAATACAAGATTATCAATGTTGCTTCAAAACTAAGATTTTGTTCTTGATGCAAAACGGTTGCAGAGGTCACGAGTTAATATCCACCGATTAGTGAGTGCTGGTAAAGTTTTAGGTTGAAGTTACTTGTCCGTGAAGGATTACAGGGATAGCTTAGAATGTGAAATGTACCATTTTGAAGCAACTTTGATTATCTTTTGATATGCTATTTTAATGATTCCAATGTTAGAAAATACAGGTTAACCAATGTAGAACAAATATGATGAATTTTGATATGCAATATGTACATCTCAATTTGAATCTCATCAAAGAACCAAAATAAGAAAAGTCGAGATCCAAACATTGCAAAATGATGTACTCATATGAAACAAATCGAGAGGCAAACAAATCCAATGGAAGGACATCTACCATGTGCAATACAAGGAAAGAATTCATCTTCGTTATTTTAAGGTTAAGAATTTTAATTATTCCTAGAAATTTCGATAAAGTAATACGGAATAAAATCCATGCCAAAACAAGTCTAACAACTGGGCTGGTGAATACTGCTGGTGATCTCTGGTTCACCATCAGAGGCATCGATCCAGTGGTTTCGTATTACAGGTTTACCAATATTGACTAAATATGGTCAATTTCGATATGATTAAATACATTTCAAAGAAAATTCCCTCATCAGTAGCATTATAACTAAAACATAAAAAATCGAGATTCAAACAATACAACATGTAATACTCATATCCAAACAAATCGAAATATCAAGAAGGACATGCAGGTTAAAATTCAGATTAATGGTAGTTTCTCAAGAAGAAGTAATAATATCATTCTGTCTACAATAACACAATACACTAAACCAATGATTAGACTTGTACATCTATAGCTTAGCTGTGAATTGCAGCTTTTGATGCGAAAATGGATGATGTTACAATATGTTAACTGGTGGTTTGCCTTTTTCTATTTAGAACTTCACTGATAGAATGCAGGTTAAGGTTCAGGTCGAAGGTGGTATTGTTTGAGGGAATAATGATATTATCATAAACTTTGTACTTGGATAGCATGGGATATGAACTGTAGCATTGATGTGAACGGATGCTGTGATCCTGAGTCCATGGGTCATCAACCTGGTTTTCTTTTCTATGATTTTAATGTTAGAATGAAGGTTTAGGATCAGGTAATTTCTTCATAAAAGAGTAATTGTATCATTGTTTCTACAACTTCTAAATAAAAATATATTGACTTTTTAATTTATGTCCTCATATTTCTACTTCCAACTGGATTACTGATATAGCCATTTCTAAAAATATGATTGAAGAAATAGGAGATGTGACATGACTGATGAGACAGCTTTCAAAAAGTCCAAATTACAAAGACCCCAACATCTACAGGTAATCTTAAGGCACAACGTATGTCAAGTTGCAAAAGAGCACAAAATATAATTTAAGATCATTCAAATGTAACAATTATCGGCTATTGTACGTTTCACTGAACTCATGAGTCTCTCATATTTTGGCTGTTATTTCTAAAAGCAATTACAAAATCTGTATAGCAAAATTTGAACTTCAACTTTTTTAGATCTGAATCGATAACACCGATTTTGTTAAAGAATGATTTAATGGAGCATGTAGATGAGCAGTAAGATATCAGAATTACGATTTTGGTCCAGTGGTACAAACAAGGGACGCAAAAGTGCCCAATTTCAAATTCAATGTATAGATGAGCAATAAGCCTTAGTTATTTGGCTTTTAGTCCAGGGTACCGAAGAGGGCCCAAAAGGTTGATATCAGCTCATTTAATACATGACCTAGACAAATCTTCAAAAATGTATACTCTTGCTCATAAATATGGAATATTTTAATTTTCTACCTTTCATTAGAAATAGGTATGGCCAGACTTTGTCAAGCAAAATTCTTAAAAGGAAATGCAGGATGATATTAAAGGATAGTGTTTTTGTGAAAATGCTAATTTTACATTCCGGATTGAATCCTTTCAAATGTCATTGAACTAGCCATCGGACAAAAATCTTTAATCGGACACTTTTGTAGCTTTAAGTAACATAATGAAATTTGGGTAAAGATTTTTGGCATTCTGTCTAATAGTTTTTGCATGCATGTCTCCAAAGTTGAATTTTTGACTCATAAAATGTCAATATTCCATATTTATGACCAAGTGTATATATCTTAAGTTTTTTATTTGAGTAATGATGAGGAAGGGTTGTAAAGAGTGTCTTCATGTAAAACAAGCATTGGAAACATCAAATTCCAAATTTGATAAATACCTCTACCAACTTCTAATGTATATTGTTCCCGGTATGTAAATAATCTATTTGCCTTATTTCCGGAGTACCGGAAAAGTTACGCTTGCCGTCAGAGTATCCTTCTTCCTACTTTTGACATATTCTAGCAATCTCCGAAAGCAGAGGCTCCTAGCTTCCTTTAATCAGTCAGTACAGCATTACGAAATCTGACGTAGGTACAATGAGCACTCTGTTTCGGAGATTGACATTCTAGTTGTTACGTGCTGACTTTTTTCGTTGTTTTATTTGTGATAGGGAATTAATTTTACAACGATTTGATAGATGTTTGACAAAAGATGGAAATAATCTGGTGATCTATTGATAGTTTAATCAATGTGGTATTTTGAAACTTTAAATTTGATGAACATATTAAATTAGTTGTAGAGTAGTCGTTTTTGTTTCTTTGTCGATTCACTACCATTATGCCTGGACCTTTCGCAGTATAAAACAAAGCGATTTGTTGCACACGTCTCTAACAAGTAGACCTAATTTAGATTGTAAATTATAAAAGTAAGGCATTCACCTCGCTTATTTTGACCGCTTCACTCCCATGCTTTTTATAGGGACATAAAATCGTATAAATGTTTAAGTAATATTATTTAAGGATCAAGTGAGATCGTGTCATCTTTGTCGTCCCACATCCATATTTATATTTCACAATTCCACATTTTGAAACTTTTTCTAGAGCACCGTTTGCTTACAATCAACTCATTAGTTTTTGTTTTTAATTATTATTGTCATTTGTTATTGCCATATCCGGAAAACTGTAATAAGTCAACTTTTTGAAAAAAAGACAAGTGCAAACTGCGACCGATTTCTGGCATAAATTATCCTTCACTTCGTCATTTCGACATTGACCATTTCGGAAATCGAGTGCATATCGCGAACTTTCGTGATAAACTTTTTGTATTGTATTTCGGTAATAAATGATGGTAAAAAATAGCAGTCGACCGGGAATTTCTTAACAAACACATTTTTATTAGACCGTACGGAAAATACATTTCTACTTAAGATCTACTTCCTGAAACAAAAAATTGCCCGAATGTTTCTTACAACGATAAGTTGACATCATCTCAAATTGACGGTAACCCAGATTAAAGTTTAAGGATTCCACGAATTGTGTTGCGCGCAAGACAGTTGATGCTTACTCTTCCGGGGTACCTGATCACACTCATGTTTTGCAAAGGAGTTCAACACTTACTAAAGGAGACATCCTTGAAATCAAAGGTCATTTGTATCGTCGTTTTAAATTTCAACTAAGCAGGAAGAATTGATTTCCGCCATTCTTCTTTATTCCAAAACAACATACGTGTCCTTACTTTCTGACATTGTTATTTGTAAAATTCCCTGTTTTTTATCTTTTCATCGGGCTTATAGGCGTTCATCGCGTCATGAACTGTTTATTTCATTTGGTTCATGAATGTAACTAAAAATTCATACATAAAGTTTGACTGGTTATCTTTTTTCCCTAGGTCTGGTGAACGTAAATCCAGAAAGTGCTTCACGCAGTTAAATTGACTTTTGAATATTTTTTATGAACTTATGAAGTTTTGGATCGTATCTTTCTCGCATTTATTCCACATTATATTACAAGCAATGATACTTGTACATTTGTCAAAGTTGTATCTCCTCGACGATGTTCTTCTTTTCTTAGTACTCATAAAAGTTTCCAGGAAGTCGGTTTGTAAGGAGAATAAAAACGTTCAGTATGATTATACCAAACTGTTCAGTACTAGAATCAGGCCAGGATGCTTATACGGAATGTCTCCGATAGATAACAAAATCATTGTTTATAAAGCACTTGTGTTATCCGGTACAACAACTTAAATGATGTTAAGTACTCGATCGTTACAAGCATAAATTAACCAACTGGGTTCTGTTTTACGTAATGAGAAAAAATGAAAACCACTTTCCATTTACAATTTATTTCCATTAAAGCTGAATTGTTAATAAAAATATTGTTAAAACCAAGTATTCTGCGTATCAAATAACTGACCATCCCGGATCAATATAAACAGAGTAGATTGCACTTCAGTCCATAAAACCACCATAATCAGTTACGTAATTTTTAACTTTTTACTACATTTAGGATTTGAACGTGATTTTTGTAATTGATCTGTCGTCTTAATATTTCCTGAAATCGTCCTCTACATAGAAACTTTGTGAAGCTATTAATTCGCATGCACACATCATCATTAAACTGATTTAATTTATTTAATGGAAGTAATCCATGCTTTTCTTTAAGTAGAATGATAAAAACTTAGTGATGATTTTTAGTCTGACTTACACTTGAGGACAGAACGGTATCTGATTAGTTGGGACAGATTTTTTCTCGAGATATATAGGCAAATCATGGAATTTGCCGAGGTATATGCTGTAATTTGAAAGGATATGACGGGGGTGTTGTTGTACACTTTATTCCGTCAATGCATGTTGGATTTTCCTCTACCTAACTTTTATTTAGCATTCAATTCTTGCAAACAACCAGGTTTAATAGTACCAATGCATAATTGCTGTCAGGTGAGAGATACAGATCGATAACCTTTTTAGGAGCCTCTAATTTTAGCATAGATACAAATGCAAGCTGTTGGTTAGACATGTTGGAATAGCAATTACAATTACAAGAAATTATAAAACGTCCTAAATGATCTCAAAAACTTTTTTATCACTATTCTACATGTATATTGATGAAACTTAAAACCAAAAAGGGTCTACAAATTTCATTATTTTACACAAGTATGCATTCGATTTATTTTGAATTATGTAAATTTGTCCTATATTCTGTATCTTTATTCATTTTACCACCTTTTACATTTACTTCGTCACGAATTGATTCAATAGATAAAATAACATTTACAGGTATGATTACAAACGATTTACGGACATTTATTTATGTTTGATTAATGCTGTAATTTGGCAACTAGATACATAGATTACCATAAGTTGTATTTAAACAAATGATCATTTACACATAGTGTTTGAACGTTCCCCTTGAGAAAGTATGTTTATATCACCAAGAGCACAGCCAATTTGTTCGGCCGACAAAATGTTTTCTAAAAACTATGCGAACACGTCGCAAAGGGCTCAGAAATGCTGTTGGTCTCATAATTTGACTAAGCAATATTTTAACTACAAGTCGATCGGACTTGTCAGAAGACTGAAGATGCTCACACCACTTTAAACAACATATCGGATTTCTGTTTTAGAAACCGACACTTTAAACTTTCCACCCGTTTTCAAACTTGGAAAGGTATTTGTTGTATTCTAAATCGGTGAGTGTAGCTAAACTTTTTTTTATTAAATACTTGGTTTACATAATGGATACGTTGCATACATGTAGGTATTATTAGAGACGAAAGTGTCTATTTCTTGTCATAAGACAAATGTTATAGACAAAAAGTTTATGAAAAGTAGTAGGGAACAAGACGGAAATTTTTCTCAAACTGCAATGTAAGGTTGGTGTCTTGGTTGATTCTAAGGTTTCTTTAATACCTGTCGAAAGCAGATTTCTTCATCCCAGAATGCAACGCATTTCACAGCTTCGAGAGAGTGTAATACAATCATGTTCAAACTAGATCTTTTTTGTCTTTTGGAATAGGCTTAGCCTATTTTGGCAAGGGTATATTATCAAAGACAAAGTGTTGCGCATAGTCATGGCCTCCATATAAACTTTACCATTGACTTCAAGGTTAACCTTTTCTCTTTTTGCATTCTATTGTCCATGTCTTGTCTTTTGACATAGGCATACAATAAATTTACAACTACGTGACATTGTGTCACGCCGCGCATAGCTATGACAACCATATGACATTGACCTTTGACCTCAAGGTCAAATTATAGAATCGACTTTCATTCCATTATGTCATTTTTATAACTTTACAGAACTAAAAGCTGTGGCATGATTGTCCATAAGACGGTCATCCACCAAATAAAAGTCGATGTTAAACTCTGATGAAGGATTATATGTCACATGGGTGTATCATCAATATACAAGGTGATACATCTTATCTTTATCCTAAAACAGAAACCAAGTTTACGAATATGTGTGGTTCTATCTGCATTAGTTTTTTTTCTGCTATTTCGGCGATGGCCATGTTGTTGGAGAAATCAAGTGCAACGGTATACTCTTCTGATATGGATCAGATATAACGAACAAACTCATTGATAGGAAGGAACGCTGTAAAAATGTAGTTACTGTTGGAAAGGAATTCCCTAATAAAACCGGATTCAAATAAGAAGGCACCAACACCATGACATGAATGAAATCAGATATCAAAAGGAAGATCAAAACTCCGAACTTCTAAGTCCAGTGTAGAATACCCATGCGAGAGACCAAAGGTGCATAGTCCAAAGAGACAAGACAAATTTAAAACAAACAAAAGAAAAAACGTAAACAAAAGGAACAAAAGCTTGGA
>JARWCS010349336.1:0-11135 GCA_034783895.1 Geukensia demissa | reverse complement strand
TAACCCCGCCACATAATAATGTGCCTGTCCCAAGCCAGGAACCTGTAGCCCAGTGGTTGTTGTTGTTTTGTTTTGTTTGTAATTTATTGTTGTATGTTCAGCATTTTTGCTTTGGACTAGGTCGATTGTCGTATTTTATGTATAGTTTCGGGGCCTTTTACAGCTTCCGTTATGGACACTGGTTCATTGTTGAAGGCCATTATGGGACCTGTAGAAGTTGAAATTCTACTGTCACTTGGCAGGTGGCTGTCTCATGGACAATCATGCCACATCTCATATTTTTATATTATGATAAATTTCATGTAAGACAAGACTGACAACTGAGCTGGTGAATACCCTTTGTAGATTTATGTTTCCTCAGTAAAGGCATCAATACAAAAGTGTCAAAGTTCAAGGTTACCACTGCTAAATCAAAATGGTGAATTTTGAAATGCTGTAAACGCGTTTCAAGTAGGTCTCTAATCTGTAGCATTGCATAGTTATGAAAATTAAAAACTTGTCACCATAATTTTTCTCAAACTATTTACTGAATTGAATGCAGGCTTTAAAAATATTGTGGCGTTACAGAGAAATATACACATACTAATCACATACCGATTTGACATTATTAATACTAAATTCTTATTTTAGTTAAATTTAACATAAAACGATAATTATCAATAAACTAAAGAGGTTTCTTAGAAATTTCTAAAACAGTGACTCGCATATATCTGGATAGGAAATTAATCCGCCAGCGCAAACAAAACTGAAGTGTTCAACATACTTAATATTTGCAACAGGAAACAGATGAGATATATCTAATATCTATGAGGTGGTGATTTACGTGACATTAAGTGGCAAAATTAAATACTAACGGAAACAGACAGAGGACAAGGAAGTATTCACTGAATGTATTCATTTAACCCTTATAACCGAATAAAGTATCTATAACATATACAAGCAATATGTTTGAGAAATATTGTCATTTACATTATCGTATACGGGTTTGTTATTTTTTTCACATTGAACCATTGTTGGTTGCCACAGAAAATAACACTTCAAATTACATTACAAAAGGACAATGTAAATAATTCTCCAGATTTTCTTTCAATGTAGCCAATTTTTAAATCAAAGTATTTATTGAAAATCAGGTTATCTTAGTTATTTTGCAAGGATGAATAAAAAAAAACCGATAATATCAAATGTGCAAGCCAACATCTGAAATCAAAGAACATGCAGGTAAATGGCCAAAACACTACAAAGAACAACAAAGCTTGAGCAACACGAACCCTATTATACTCTTTGTAAAGATTTTGTGGAATGTGATTTTCGAGTTATTAGATTAAACAATATGTGCGTTTCTGCCTTTCTATTTATTTTTATTCAATTATTCTTTAGTTAATGGTTTATGTTTTACACTATTCAGTTACGTTTAACATACTATTATCTGCCCCTGAATTTCGAATTCTCTACGGAGATTTAACGTTGAGGGTCGTCCAACTTCTTTTTTTGGCGGGAACGCTTATGGTTGACAAAGATGGTGTAATTTAAAAAATTCTGTGAAAAGAGTCACACAAAAGGCTCATTTGTCATTGTTAAATCCCCCTAAAGAATACAAAAATAACTCGTGATTGGAATAAGACCATCCAACAAACTCTGACATAAAATATAAACGAAGGCCAGCTAGGGTACCTGGTTAGCAACAAGAGCTCCACTAGTGACACTCGTCTTGTCACTTGTGTATTACTTACCTACGTCAATATAAATTATGATAAGAATACCAATATAAAATTGCTGAAGTTCGTAGTCCACAAAGACAACAAAGAGCAAACAACACGTCAACACAACAAAAAACAGAAACTAAGAACAAAAGCTTTATATCTTCACAAAAATGAGAAGTTTCTGGTGCTACCGAAAGGTGATTACGTTCTATCTAGCGCGGGCATCTGTAGAAGAATATGTTAACTAAGCTATGTAACATGACAACAAGACATAACTAATAGCCTTTTCGTGATCTCATTCTCCCTAACAATTATTGTCAGACAAATAATTCGTACAAGAAAAGTTTCTTTTAGCTTGTGTCATGCAACAGTTTTATATTTTTTGATTGTTTTACCATGGAAGTGTAATGTTTCATTATAATACAAAATACATTTTTGCAATTATTATTTATTAAAAATATTATTATCATTTCAGTCAACATCAAGTTGAAAGTTGAAAGAGACAGATGTATGTTCTGAGAATTTGTTAAATAATGACTTACATATTTCATTTATTTCATACGAAGCCATTCCACCAGCACAAACAAAACTAATGAGTACAAATTGATACAGAGCTTGTGTTTCAGCCAGCATAATCCCCAAATAATAATACTAATAAAAACGGTAATCGTAGAAAACAGTTGACACAAGTTATTCAAAGTTTGTTAGTTATATTTAGTCTTCCTTGACATGAAATAAAAATATATGACAAAAGTTGTGTTATTAAGTGACTTCCTTTCGGATATAGAAGCGTACGAAATACGAAAGAGGAAAAGGAATTACATGTACTATATAAACAATACGATTTCCTCATCTTCTATGTGTAAAAATGTAAGAGATAGAAATAGAAGGTACAATTTTTACGGCCATCTTTCCACTAAGAAATATTTGTATGAGTATGCTGAGTAACCATTTGCAATACACAACTCTTCCTTAGCCACTCAGCAGAGTTTTTAAAAAATCACATATTTTTTTTCTGAAGCACGTCTACTGTTGTACTATTCATTTTATTTTCTGCCCAAATCAATAAACAATTTCGATGGCCATTATAGCTGAAACAAATGTTAGTTTGCAGAACAAAAAAGGTTTAACCATTGCTAATCCGCCACTTCTCCTTAACCACTCAACATAAATCGACCAAACTTACAGATAATCTAAAGTAGCAAGACTTGTACTATACTATCTATTTTAATTTCTTTCCAAATCAATATTCAGCCATATTTGCACAAAGATATATGTGAGTATAAAAAAATTTAGTAAAATTTCGAAGGCCCTTTTCCAATTTTTCTTTGAGTCTGTAGAAGAGATGGAGTAAATATTTCTTGTCCGTTATTTCTTATTAGCCAATAACCAATTCAACCAAACGTACAAACATTTATAATAAGTAGCAAGACTAGTATTGCACTATTTATATTGTCTTCTTTCATAATAAAAAATTAGACGTGGTGGCCATTTTAACTTGGACATCTTCGAGTAGGATGGCCCATTATGGCTAACCATTCTAAATTCACTACTCCTCTTTATTAGCTCAACATAACTCAGTAGCAGTCAATTATTGCGCTATCTCATTTTTTAAAGTCGAAAATGAGTTTTCGTTCTACCATTTCATCACAAGGCAAACTTGTGGCAGACAACACCTTCCTTCCAAGAAGGCTAGTTTTGTATGCTATTGTGTCGTGTTCGACTTGTTCTTGTTTCGAGATGTTCTTGTTTATCAATTTGTCTTAGCCTTAGATTTTTTTTTGCTTTTTTTTTGCTTCCTCATTATATTTTGGAAAATCTTCATTATAAGTTTTAAGTTTTGTATAAATATTTTTTATTACACTGTTGATCGACAAAAAACCGATAATTTTCTGAAATACACATTTTAAAATTCTATTTCTCGGTAGGATAATTAGATTTCTTCTAAATTTGTTCTTGTTCTGCTTTAAGATATTTTAGCCTAAACATGAAAGTTCAGTTCAGTGAAAAGTTCTAATATTGATTTAATGATTGATTGGCATTAATAGAAATGTCCAGATTATCAGCCTCTTGAAATAATAACGCGGAAAATGAAACAAAAAATGCTGGACGACCAAATCCATAATTCAAAGGAGATAATTAAGGAATTTATTTATACTGTGTCATAATCCAATGTTGAGTAATTGACCTCTTAAGCAAGAGATCTACGGTACTGTGAAATAAAGTAGCGACTTGGCGAAATTTATATAGTTATTACGAGGATTTCAATGTGCAATAAAAGATAGCACGATAGTGTTTAATTTGCCTGCCTCCGTTGAAATGCTAGTCAGTCCATTTTTAACCCTCGCCAACCAATGTTGACATCTCTCAATCAGACGCCAGCTTAAAACATCAAAAAATCAAATTTATTTAATATCACTTCGTGCTTTTTTGCTTAAATGTGAAAAAAATCTGTCTTTTACATTATTACTGAATATGTGCTTGTATTACCTTTAGTGACAGAGAAAATAAACACGAAAACGAAAAGTCAGTTAAACGTTCATAATTTCAACTTTCTTAAATGAGGAAACTGTGTCTCAATGAAAAATTGCCATTCCATCTGTTAAATTTCCTAGATGACTTTCAGATATATAAATGTTTTGAAAAGTAACGTTTAACATGTTTTTATGTAGAACGACACAAATGAAATGTAAAGATAAAATGCATCTTAATTGTATTTCCTGCTAGACCCCCCAGAATTGATACCGTTTGGAAAATTGTCTTGCAACCAAACCTCTAAAATTTGTGTATATGAAATTTGAAGATCAAAAAGACAATTACGCAGAACCCTAAGAATTAGAAACATTGTCATTTGAACTATACAAAAAAGCGTTATTTCTTAAAACAGCAATGACGATTGACATTGCAAACCTGAAGGCAGAAAATTCATAACAATTACCTTATAGTTAAAAGCTTATAATAAATGTTAATTTTGAAAATGAAAATTTCGTTAAGGAATATTTTAACAAAAATATGAAAGTCATAAAATGAAAATTACTTAAAAGCAGGAAAGGTAGCTAGGGAAAACGGGAGGGTAATACAAAATGATACAACATGACAGAACGGCAATCTCGAGAATTAGGACAAAAGGGAACAAAGACAGGCAATGCATAAAATCTTGAAATAAACTTCTATGTACATGTAAATTGGGGATAATATCAAAAATTGAACCAAGTTGGTGTGTAAAAGTAAGCTGCGCATGCCTTTTTTCCGACAACCGACCCATTGCCCGTTTTCTAATTCGGTTTTAATCAATCAAGGGTATGACAATTATAAGTGAAGGCTTAAATAGCATAGAATTTAGTTCAGAAGATAAAATAAAACCCAGTTCCGTTTTAATTTTCAGATCACTCTGTAACAACTGACAAAGTACCCGTGGTTGATCAATTTCTGTGTCAATAACTGAGCTCTACAGAAAAAATCATGTATTACTCTGTTTTTCTCCTGGTTAGAATTCAGTCTCTCTAACATGAACCCCACATCTGATAATCTTTAAAGATATAACAAGGAAGGATATGATAAATGTATTACAAAATACCGTTTATGAGACACCTTGTCTGACCCGGCTGTTACTGAATCCAGTTTAGAATATCCATGAGAGAGATCAGAAGTGCATAGTCCAGAAAGACGAGACAAATTTGAAACAAACAAAAAGATAAAACGAAAACAAATTGAACAAAGGCATGAGTACTCGAACTCCTTTACAAAACAGGAGTGTGTTCAGGTGCTTATGAAGGGTAAGAATCACCTGTATTGTGCGCCACACGCGTAGTGGTTTGCGTAATGTCAAAATCGGTGTCAAATCGGAATGTCAAATTCAGGAGTGTAAATTTGTGTCTTATCCGGAAGGAATTCACGAACTTCCATATAAACAAGAGTGTGATCCGGTGTCATGAATTGTAAGCATCACCTGTCTTGCACGCAACACCCGTCGTGGAATCCTCTAATCAAGGTTAAGGTAAATCCGAAAAAACAGGTCCATTACTAATTCAGATACAATTATACCATATGGATCAACCTATTCGTGATGGCGAAGGTTAAAATTTAGAAGGGACGACTTCAACCTTGATTGGATGTATCCCTGTTGTAGTAATCTTTGCGACAACAGAAATGCTTTTTCAGAAAATCCAGATACATGGAACAGGCACGAAAGTATCGAATCAAATGTAAAACATAAACCCCGTAGGCAGGGGAAGCAGAAATATTTACAAATCTAAATTTCTCAAAGAAGGCCTACAACAATGGTGGTATACCACTCCTTCTAAATCGACCTAAAATAATACTGCTCTTACCTGAATAGTATAAAAATATACATGTGACAAAAAATAAAACACAAAGACAAACCTATGAACAATTTCATGATTTGGGACAAGCATATGAGCATTTGTTGGGGTGATGATCACATTTGGATCCTGATTGATGTAGTAGTTTAAATGATTTTTATGGTGTACATGTAACAAAAAATAAAACACAAAGACAAACCTATGACCACTTTCATGATTTGGGACAAGCATTTCAGACATTTGTTGGGGTGATGATCACGTTTGGATCCTGAGTGATATAGTAGTTTAAATGATTTTTATGGTGTACATGTAACAGAATTTTAAGGAAGAATTAAGTGTATATTCCTGGGTATCTTTATCGTGACCAACCATTAAACTACAACGGGGGTGGGGGGTATGGTGTTTTTCTAACTTGTGATATCTATAACGAGACAGGTGTCAGAACAGATCGGTATCGAATACGCCAATGGTTTGTTAATTACTGGTCATATTCAAATAGACAGATATCAAAGGGACCTAGAATGATGCAATTTTCAATCTACACCATACTATTGTAATTGTTATATATAAGGAACTTAGAGTGCTATTCCATGACACTTCTTACGAAATGGCTAGGAGTGCATATTCCATTCCATTAATATACATAAAATAAAAAAGTGAAAATATTCTTAAACTATTGTACGTTTTTCGATCGCCATCATGATTTGGTTGACCGGTATACATACGAAATATCCATTTCACAGATGACAATGGATATCTTCCCAATGTCATGAATACAAATTCGTCCCTATACCGTTAATGACTTAATCGATCGTGACTATATACCGGCTTTGACAAATGATTAATAGTACTGGTGCCAATAGTGGAGCAGGCGTTGCTTACCCTTCCGGAGCACCTGAACTCATCCTAGTTTCTTGTAGGGTTCGTGTCACTTTAGCTTTAGTTTTCAGTGTATTGTCGGGTGTTCTTTGTGTGTCTTTCGTTTTATTTTGTCGGCAATGGTCTTGCCTGTCTTCCGACTTAAAGGTTCTGTCTGTTATCTTTGAATTCCTTTTTCTTAAAGAAAGTTAAATAATTTTAGTAATGTTTCGATTACTTCTCATTATTTTATGGCCAGATATATTGCTATAGCTGCATCGGATTACGTATATTATAAATTCTTAATGCTCTCCCACAGATGCGATCAAATTTCATCAAATATATATATACTTATTAACAGAACACTTAATAATAAAACATACCTGTGTGGTGGCTTCAGTTATTTTGTTTCAATTAAGCGACATTATTTTAACACACCCTTACTTCGTTGTTCAGTGATATTTTGTAAACAAGCATTTTTTCGGCAAACTTTTTTTTACATTTCTTTACTTTACTTTTTCGATGTTTTTTTTTGGAAAATTTATAGCTTCTAAGGCGCAAGCATATGTAGATAAATTTTCTGTAAAGCATTCATGTATCATAAATCTCTGGAGTTATCAGTATACTTCCCGTTTGGTATTTTCGACAACTTTGAAAAAAATCAACAAATAGGTGGCCTTTAGCTTTTGTCCGTGTGTATAATATTAATATTTAGGATACAGTTAAAAATAAGTAGAAATAACTCCTGAAGAAATTTTATATAAAGTTTTCAAAAAGTGATTGACCTCCAAATCTTAACATATTGTCTCGGTTTATCTCTCTTTAGAAGAGAGATTATAATAGCTTTCTAAAGGGTGATTGAAAGTTTCTTTTTTCCAGTCATGAGTCTTTTATAACTGTTCTTTCATGAAACGGACCTAAAGATTTAAAAACAAATCATTTGTGAAACCTGTTAATCGTTGTATGCAGAACAGACGCCAAAACATTAATGAATGATATTTCCCTACATTTGTATTTGACCCATCGGCCGGAAACGTCATGCCACACATATTTACTGAATGTAAAGATGAATCTGTATTTACACTGAAGTTGTTTTCAAACATTTTTACACGAAGGAAATTCTGTTTCGTTTTTTCATCTTTTAAATATAAGAATAATTGAAAATGTATTTATCGGTTTAAACCCAAAAGGAAAGAGGGAGAACTGCAAAAGACCAAAAAAACAGGGTGATTTTTCTAATATAAATGTACGATATATGAAATTTTATGTGTCAAAAATGGACAAATATGACTTTTTGCGGAATCATTTTAAATTTGTAAAATTTTGTACTAGGAAAAATAAAGCGCATGCAAGAACCGCATAAATATATTACATGAAAGGTTTAATTTATTTAAATGTATGGAAATTATCTAGTTGGTTCTCGCATTTGCTCAGAAATCCGATCAAAAGTCCATTCAAAGATAAGCCAAATTCACCTCATGTTAAGAAAAACACATGGATTTGGCTTTTTGTTACGTCATAATTGTACTTATTGTGAAGCCATGGTTTCTGAAATTGGCATTTCTCATCTAATATTTTTCTCAACTTTTAGAAATATAATCTCAATTATCGTTGCAAACTTTGGCCATTTTAGTCCCTTATCGCATCTTACCGGGTCAAATAAAGAAACATATTACACTTGTATATATGAAAAATAATTTACGACTTAAGTCAATATCTAATCAAAAGTATAAAGAGATTCCTTCTTTTACTGATCGTTGGTTTGGTCAAATACTTCGTCAGTTTCCGGACTGTGGGAGTATGTTTGATTATCGTTTCCACGTGTTTGAGCATTGGATGTAACGTCATATTCTGTATCTTCCTGGGTATCCAGATTGTCATGCCTGTCTTTGGAATCTGTAAAATCTGCTACCAGATCTCCAACATGGTCGTAGTTCATTTCATTTCTACCCCTTCAAAGCTGATTGTTGGTTTGGTTATATACATCGTCTATAACCAGACTATTGGAGTATGTTTGATCATCTTTATCACGGGTTTGAACATGGGATGTGACATCATATTCTGTTTCTTCCTGGGGATCTGCAGTGTTACTTGAAACGTTTACAGCTGAATAAACATCTACTGTTGGTTTATTCACAGATATGTTGCTCAATTCTATACTTCCTTGGTTTGTCACTTTTCTAAAGAAATCAAAATATTATGTATGTAGATCAACTTCAGTTTTAACTGGGGCTGTAATACCCATAATTTACCAAAAACGAACAATTATCAAACAACAAGAAGAATTCATTCAGAGGTTGTTCTTATTGTTCAAAACTTTGAATCAAGTGGAATAATTGTTGTTGATAATATTTATCTTCAAAATCGCGAAATTTACCAAATATTCGAAAATAATTATTTGGAAATTGCATTAAATATTTTCATTTCATTTGAGGGCGTTTTTTAGACATAACGTGAACTAAGGTTTTTATGGATTAATGAAAAGTGATAAGCTTGAAATTTTACGCATCGCAATTGATTAAACAGTCAGGATTACCACCATATTTGGAATGGGGTCATGAATTATCAAATAGCCCTAAAACTTGATATTTGTCAAGGTAAAAATCTGAGCATGGAAATGAAAGATATTTAAGATTGAAATATTTTTTAAGTCACATCAATTGTCCATACTTTTGAAAAACTGTTCAATAAACCTAATCGATGGTTAGAATTTGTCTAAAATTAAATTCGAAACTTTCTAAATTTTTAATTTTATAAGCATATGAAATTTAGGAAACATTTCCATTTTGGTAGTGTTGTTGACTGTTAAATTACTAACAAAGCGAAATTCTATTTGCCTTGATCGATGTTACCATCAAACTAGTTTCTCCACCAAAAGTAAATCTCTTTCTTTACATTACTTTTTTTCATCAGTATGACAATACAATATGTGTTCATAGAATAAATAGACAGTTAATTGTTTTTGTTGTTGTTTATTTTGTTGGAAATAACTGTGAAAAATATATAAAGGTTTGTACCAATTTAGACTAAATCAATAACTTATTACCTGAAGAATTATATAAAATTTGATATCCAATATCAATAAAAATTTGTTGGTTGACGTTAATACACATACTTATTACTTTGAAACATATTTATTAATCATATTCGATATAACAATTAAAAAAGAGCGATGATTACATGGTAGGAATCGGGAACAAGCTGTATTGCGTGAATAAAAATACATGTATATTATTATGAGATGAAGTGCATAAATAATAAAATAATAGTCATTTGTCTTTAATTGTAAGAAAAAACAGCAAAATATTTGAATTTTTATAATGATGTGATGTTAATATAAATAAAAATGTATATATGGACGCATAATTAGATAACATGCTTTGACATGATAGATTTTTTAAAGCTTAAATTGCATTATTGACCAAATTTGGTTACTGGTGTTGCGCCAAAAATTAAAAGATGAGATCTTCGAGGTGTTGACGCATTAAATGTTCAGAATCGTAATCATTAAATGTTTGACAAATATATTGTCAGTCTGAAAATTGGTACAAATGCTTCATATTATACCACAAAATATTAAAATGCCTTCGAAATTTATGATTTATTTTTTATTTTTGCCTAAACCTTAAACAATATCTCAATATTTTAGATTAAGTCGAAAGTGTTGAATTTTCGGATGATTCAGATATGTTGGAAACAGCAGATATTTCAAAAAGGCGTCCAAAATAACCCTGTCTGGTATTTAAAAAACGAATCTCAACGACTTGTATTTCCTTACTTTATTCTAGTATTCATGTACAATTTAACGTTAGTGATTGTCCGAATAAAAATAACTACAACAGTGCGTTCCTTTTTCAAAGCACGGAAATATAATATTGATCTTTGTGATAGGTTGTATTGATACATGTATACAGTGTTTAAGTATACATACTTAAATAACAATGAGGTGTATGTACGACTCCACTTACCTTCTCCTGTAAATAATGCAAGATAGTATGACAATAGAAATAATGACAAATATTCCGACAGGAAATCCACTTATGCCATATATAAATCCTGTAACAGAAAAAGACAAAATTTTAATACGCTAGTGAGAAGTTGCTAGAGACAAAACGCTTTACTACAAGGCATTCACCAGCCCAGTTGTCAGACTTGTCTAATAATTTATCAATGTTTTAAAACACTGAAAATACGGAAAGGCCTTGAAAAGTAACGCACTTAGTAGTGGTCCCTGCCGTCGGATTTGGCTTCCCAT
>JARWCS010349315.1:0-11136 GCA_034783895.1 Geukensia demissa | reverse complement strand
TATAAATGTAATCTGAGTTGTTTGGCGTCTATCGTCTATCGCGAAAAGACGATATCCGCCAAACAAAGTCAGATAACATATAATATAGGCATCAGAAGGTCACTGACATCCCCTCAAAAATACCAATTCACAATATAATATAATTCAACAATATATGTTAATTAGACACTTAAGTAGATTTTAAGATATCTTCCCTTTTATAAACAACTCATTTAGTAAATTATATAAAATTCTAAGAGCTTCTTGATTCTCATTACGCAATACCCAAATGAATACTTCATTAATTTAACAATGTCTCAATTTGGGACAAATGCATATCTTGCTAATATTGCCTTCTTTGTGAGCGTATTGGACAGTATAGTAGACATTTTCAACACACTTCTTTTTCAGTAGATAATAAAGGCGTTTTAGACTGGAAATACAGAATCTTACATTGTAAGCCGTTGATCAATTATCATATTTCTACAGTCAAGATAGTTAAACCTATAAAACTTCGAGGTTTACCGGAAAAGGTTTTATTATTTCGCGCAATGTGGCTGTACCTTGGGATTGTATAGTTGTAATGTATTAACCTTTGATAGAAAAACGGTGAGTTAAGGTTTGACTGCATAGTTAACTTCATGTATTCTTCATATGAACACTTGGTACTGTTTTATAAATATACTTCACCCCTATGTAACCGTTGAATATGCAAATTTCGAAGATTTGTTTGTGGAAATTACATGTTAAATGAAATTGTAAAAGACATCGATTTTTTTTAATGTCGAAAGAATTTAACTCAGCAAATGCCTTCGAAAGAAATCTTTTATAGTAAACTGGCAATTTTTATTATTGGGTAGGTGTGGTTTCATTTTTTATTCGATTTAAAAATATAGCAAAACAAAAATTTTACCTCCCTTATCCGTCCATTCCTTTCCATGGAATTCAAATGGCTCAAGGGAGTTTGAGAATAATCCAATCAGAAATCTATTAATTTTTGCATGATTTTTTATGTACATAGCAGACATTTAATTGCGGTCGATTTCTCTCATATTATATGTTCAAACGAATGCATTTGCTTTCAGGTCTTGAAGTACAAAATGATTTGAACACTTACAATTATGAATTGACAAAAAAGCTACATTCACTTGTACAAAAAATGATTATTTTAAATTAACTGGCAGCAAATTCAAAATATTTGATATTCAAGAACAGTTACTCTGATTTTCTTGTTCTTACGTATAACAACGTTGTAAAAACAAGTTATGTGTACGTAAGTCAACTTATCAAATTGTGTCTTGATAAGTTATTTTCGGGTATCTTTTTTTTTAATATGATATGATATTCAGATTACAACAACAATATTCTTTATGAAAAAGCGATTACACAAGAGAAATATCTTCCGATTAAAATTCATGTTTTATCCACGTTAAGTACATTTATCTATCTAAGCAATCAGTGGTTCTGATACGTACGTTATGATGTACGTAAGTCATTTGTTGAATTGTGCTGAAACGTCAATCAAAGTACGTTCGGTTGGATTAAGTGTAAAAATATCTTAACCCCCCCCCCCCAAAAAAAAACAAAAACAAAAAGCAAGGTGTTGTGCAAGTGGCAAAATTTATACAGCATGAAGTACAAATATTTCACAAAATAATGACTGATATTTGTTAAAGTTAAAATTATTGAGCAGAGAGTCAATGTGAATACCGAAAAAGACAATATTTAAAGATTTTTAAATAGTGTTATATAGATAACCTTTATGTATAAGTACCAATGGGTTTTATTTAAATGTACGAGCCTTATGTACCACATTTCCATAAAAGTTACGGTGTTGTATACCATATTCAAACAATTTTCTGCAGGTGTAACTAAACTCCGAAATGATATCTTTATACTTATATAGAATTTCGTAAACGTTATAAAGTAGTTATAGTTAAAAAGGAAACGTGAGTAAATATTAAACATTTTAAAAATTATTAATCTTTTTGATAAAAATCACCAAATTGTTCATACATGTAACAGAAACATTAAATATATTAACAATCCTTGCACTTTATCTTCCCTAAGATTTGAAGGAAATAGATAAAGCTTTAATTTCACAATGATGGTAGACAAATATTACCAATTACATTACTAATAGAAAAATAAAACTATATGTCTTCAAGGAGTATATCGTTCCATCTCCCGATTTCAATCAGGACTTCATATTCTAACATCTCAATTCATTGATAAATAGCACATTGCTTTTTTAATCTTTCGTTAGTACTTTTTAGGCAAAATTCATGTTTAAACATCGCATAATAATTCCCCTGTGATGAGGTTTTCAATTTCATCAGATAATTTTTGAACAAGTTGATCATGTTTGCTTTATAAACATTTTGAAATCTAAGTTCTTCAAAAATATTGACAAATCTATACAGACCTTCATCGCTTGACATCGTATTTCGTGAAAATTTATTGTCGCAATCATGATTTGGTTGATACCTATGGTATCAGTTTTCGTCGCAAATGAACTGGAGAATTCCCGTCATTTAGATGTGTCAGATTTCCTTATCTTTCACACTTGTCTCACCCAAACATGCGCATCCTCGTTGTAAAAAAATGGCTACCTCAACTTCATCACAACTTTGGTAAATAATTTTTTACCAGTTATAAGCAATTTACCTTGGAAGCATTTGATAAAAACATCCATTGAATACCAAAATTAGTTTTATTTAACAATTTTTAGGCAGAATAACTGATTTTCTCTATGAGGTGCTGTGTTAACAGAAAACTGAAAGTATGCATTACAGATCACTCTTTTACCGCCAAACATTTATCGAGTTGAAGTAAATACATAAATGAAGAATTAGACCCTTTTTCGAATTCGAAGATACCATAGGGACAGACAGAAATCGTTAAGTAGGAAGACAAACAAGACCATGGCCAACACAATGAAACGAAAGACAAACATAGAGCACACAACATTACACTAAAAACTAAAGCTGGAGTAACACGAACCTTTCAAAAACCAGGGTGAGTTTAGGTGCTCCGGAAGGGTAAGCAACTCCTGCTCCACTAGTGGCACCCATCGTGTTACTCAGTATTCAAAGCCGGTGTATAGTCATAATCGATGTTAGTCACAACCAGTGTAGGAATGGATTTGTATTCATGACAGTTGGAAGATATCCATTGTCATCAAATTCGTACCGATCAACCAAATCATAATGGCGACCGAAAAACGTTCGGAGTGATGACTCTAGTTTTTCCCTGAGAAACCCTTAGCTCAGTAGCGTTCTTGTCAGCTGCAACCCTCTAACAATAAAATCCTGATAGGGAGCACAAGCCCTGGAGTAGCATATCAATTGAGAAATATACACTCCGTTTGCAGGTGCGGCTGGAAAAGAAAATGCCTTCTGGCATTTATAAAAATGATTTGCTGGAGTTGTACGGATACCATAGCCAAAGAAAACAATGTATTGTTCAAGTGCCAAAACGGTATTGTTTTGCTGTAAATTTTTCAGCAGAGTCAATGCTGATCCCAAAAAAAACCCATAAATTAAAAAAAAATGTTATAAAGATAACCTTTACGTGCAATTCTATTCCAGTAACGATAAGTCAAAATGAGTTATGTTTGAATTCACGAACCTTATTTACCAAACTTCCATAAAATTTTTGGTGTGATATCTCGATTTTTATCAATTTTTGCAGGTTACAACCAAACTTTATATTATGACAGAATCTGATAAATATTTAAAACTAATTTATGGTATCGAAACCCAAGACAAATAATTTGCTGGTATTACTTAAAATCTAAAACATCGCTGTAAACGGGGAAAAACGGACAAGTTGAAAATATATATAAGTATGAAGGAGCCAAAGTGACTTCGCCTTCAAGGAAGTGAACATTTACAATAAGGAATAAGAAATTGTCTTTCTTGTCGTAGATTATGGTTTTGATTTTAGCTTTTGATAAAGAAAAAAGTAAATCCAAGAAAGGACAACAGCTGCAGTCCAGATGTGCTTTATTCAAAATGAGTTTCAAGGATAAATTTTAGTGACGTTTTAGGATAAGTCGGAGTTATTAACGGCAAAGATATCGCCAAGATAAATTTATCTATTAAATAAGATTAGAGTTTGGCTATCAAATTGGATTCATAATAAATAAGGATTAAGTCTGCATCAAAGGGTAACTGTTGGTACCCATAGCAATTGCTACAGCCTGTAGATAAATGTTATCGACAATTTTGATGTGAAAATTGTCAAGAAAATATCAAATGAATATATCATCTCCTCATAAGTGTACTTTTGCAGTAACCTTTCAAATAAGAAGCAGCTCGATCACTGCAACAAAAAACATTTTTGGATTTATTTTATAAAATGCTCAGTAAATGATTTATGAAAATTTCTGTTTAATAAGATCATTTGATCAGTGTCAACAGTGTCAAATAGTTTATCAAAGTGCAAAGTTTGTGTTTAAAGATTAAAAGAATTTTTTACACTTAAAAGATAGTAAATACCATCATATTTATACAATTCTTTGCAGTATTTAATAATAAGTAAAGGCAATAGTCAAATGGTCTTATTAAGTTGTAGTTTACTTACTGGACCATTAGATAAAACGAAGGGTTTTTATTTAATTTAGGTAACCAAAACATGGTTGGAATTTCAGCAGATCTCTTAAGATCTTCTGTGTCAGAAATTTGACGGCTACTTTTTAATTTTAGTCAAGTGTATGACTGTTTCATTATCAAGTATTTCCATGTAGTATCCACGTCACATCACACACATTTTTACCTGCTTTGTCTGGTGGTACACATACGAATTGGGTACCAAGTGTTTGAAGTAAAGTTTGAATTGAGGTACTTAAAACTTAATTCTGTTTAATTCTTAATTATCTATAAGGTAAGATATGAGCATATCTACAATAGTTTTGCATTATTTTAGAAAAGCAACCAGAGATTGTTTACCGCCCTTCTCGCGTTAATACCAATTTTTTACCACAGGAAGAAATATCATCGTATATGACTTTAAGACACTCTGGGCAATTTTCAGAAAGTAAATATTTATCATCACATTCGATTATTGGCGCCTTTTACAGCTAGCCGTAAGATGTGGACATGTGTTGAAGTCCCTAAAGCAACCTGTAGGAGTACACGTTTTGATGAATGTTTGAAAGACAATCATACCACTTTTCCTTTTTGTATATTTATTACATCTCCCCGGCGATCTGAAGGACACTAGTATTAACATGGCCACATGGATCGTATCTAAGCTTTGATGTAGCGCAATCTCAGGTTAACGGCGTTTTGTCTTCAATGTTAACATCCGATGTAACTGACATATATTTGAATATTACATTTCTGCTAGTTTTTTTTTTAAGTATATTAGATGATAGGTGGTTCAATGTTATCAAAATAGGACGATTTACGATTTTGAACCCTGGTGTCATTGAGTATGACATGTTTATCAAATCTATACTTTAGTTAATATACTCAACTTTCAGAAAATGTCATCTTCTTTACCTACACAAGGATTTAATGTGAAGAAAGTGTCCTAATTTCTTTTTATTTTAAAAACGTTAAAGATTGTTCGGTTTTGTCTTTAACTTTATACTTTACGCCAATACAAAAGCACTTTAAATCGAGATTTACACAATTTATTTGATTTTCTGCGTTGAATCATCATTTTGGCAATTCGTTAAATTAGATTTCCATTTAACAGATATTAATATCAACTTTCTATATTTTGGTTTTAGCGTACACGATGAAGGTTATTCTAGAAAAGCTTTTTGTAAAAAGAATGTCTGAAATTATCTATGTGAACTGGGTTGCTAAATTTTCCACATTTTCGCTATTTTATTTTTTTTCTATAATAGTATGTAGTCAAAGTCATTTTGGTATATTCACCAATATATTGATTATTAATTTTTTGTAATTCAGAAAAATATGATTTCCTAAAATACATAGCCACTAAACTCAAACAATCGTTCCCATGATATAAAGAATGAATCAAAATTTAAACCATAGAACATTCTTCTTATCTAAATGTAAATAAAATACATCAGACAAAAATTTGCATAGCTATATTTAATAACATTGTTTTAAGTCTTAAAATATTCTGAATATACGCCATATATGACATTTGCATGCAAAATCGCGTTGCAGTACGTAATCTATGGTCGAACTACATTTGATCTTAGCCAGACCATACTCAATTATCATGAATCAAAGATTTGAAGTGTCGTCTTGGGAATGAAGAGAACAACAGACAAATATACTAATATCTAATATAAGTACTCATAGATGGGGTAAACGAGACAATAATTCATGTTCAGTTTCATTTCTGTTCTATTTATGATCTCGAGATTCGATTATCCAATAGTGTTCTTAAGTGTCCGAAATACAAAATGCCCATAACACAATCATGATTGAATTTTAGAATAACTTGTGACATTTCTTTTATTGGACAGATTTTGAAACTGTCGTAAGATTGAATATGTTGCTGAAATTAAACTATCATTTTTTCAACGCCAGGCAGATATTTTTAGGAATTAGTCTAACGACTGTTTTACTGGTTTTAAATTCAACTACCAGGAACGTCTTTACAGTCAATGCTGAACCTAGCGGGTGACCCTTGGGTTATTTACCGTGAAGTTGTTTTTGATGACGTTGAGACGTTAGAATAGTGATTGGTCATGTACTCATATAATTATAAGATTATTTCACCCACGGTACCTACTTACTGGTTTGTAAGACAGTTATTATACAGAATATACATTACTGGCCTTCAAACTTAATTAATATAACTATTGTTTTTTATGATGTTGAGACGTCAGATTAGTGATTTGTCATTCCGTCTAATAATGATGAGATTATTTTACAAATTCTATCTATCTAACGGTTTATGAGACAGTTAATATACACCATAGAAATACTGGGCGAAACTCAAGGTTCTGTACTATTCGAAATGTAACCCGATTGGACATTGTAGTTTGAAATAAATAAAAGTATTTAAGGACGACATAATTTCATCCCAACATTCTTATTTTAATGCTACCAGAATGATATTAAAAGAATAGTATTTAACTGTGATTATTTTCATCACATCTTAATCAGAATAAAAAATGAAATATACAATAAAGAATCGAAAGAAAACTGAAGGGCCAGACAATAGGTGGAATTCGACAAACACGGCAATGTCGAGAACGCAAACAAGACGGAATTACACATATTCACATAAAACTATAACACAACCATGAACATTGCGGGCAATCTTTCGACAAACGAAAAAACAGGATCGTTTGTTACACCACAGGCCCTGCAGAGCCTGTATCACTTACAAGATAAGAAGATGCAATGCTAATTTTAAGCAGAAGATACAATGCATTCAAGCCACTTTGGCATCGTATTCACAATGAACTTAAACTTAACATAAAGCAAATAGCTAGCACTGTAGGATCTTTTAGGTGATCATTTTTTATAGTTAAGTTTTTGTCATCTATCATGTTTTTAAGGATAATGGCAAAACGGTTCATTTTGCATTAATATTGTCACTGTCTGAAAATTTAATAATTTTTGACTTCCGTAGTTCTAACTTGGACTTCCAATGTTTTTGAAACTAGCGTACCTGATGAAGGTTAATCCAGAAAAGCGCTTTATACGCAAATGGTAAAAAATTAAATGAGGAATGAATTGTGGTCTTTCCGGCATTTATTCCATATCCCTTCTTTTTATAATAAAAAATCATTTATGATCTCAAGTATTCCAGAAATTCTTAATATTTCGTTCAGAAAAATCATTGCTGTTGAAAAAAATTATTTTCGAACCATACTGGCGAGGCTGCAGTGTTGAATAATATCCTTATGTGTATCTAAGATGACGGGGACAATGTATAGATATATTGACATTTTAATTAATTTCCTTCTGTTTGCAGTTTATCTCTGTTATAGTTTTCTAGTTAGAAAAAAGTGAAAAAATCACTCCCAGTAGGAAACTTTTGACTTATTTGTGCAATTGTAAAAATCATATTGACCAATTGTAATAGTCAACTTGATTAAATGAATAATCTTTTTTTAAGACTACCATTTCATGCAGATTTGAAGTGTCCATTAAAAGTGTCCAAGTTCTTTTTTTTTCGTGTGCATATAATTATTAAGTAAAAAACAAGATTATTGTTTCAAATTTCTATGTGCTAACGTCTTTGAAATGTCTTTAAACAGTGGGAATAGTATATATTAATTTCGATTTATTTAAAATTTCCTAAACATATTTGCTGATTGAAAGAAATATTTGATATAAAAACATGCTCACCAATGCTTCGTAATTTCGTATAATTTTGATATTTATATTTGCTATGTACGCATTTTTTAAAGAGTAACTTCTCATTATGTGCAGTAGAACCAAAACACAGGAAATCCAAGCTCAAATATAGTAAAAAAACTTGAATCCAAATAAATAGAGATAAGAATCAATATACAGGGGTTATTGGCAGCTTCTTGGTACAATACGTTTCCAAGGATCTCTGTGGTTAAAATTACAGTTAATTTATCTTATCATATTTGATAAATTTTATGTCAGGAAAATCTGACAAATCGGCTCATAAATACGCTCTCGGGCCTCTGGTCCACCAGCATAGGCAAAGATCCAGTTGTTTCAAAATGCAAGTAAACCAATGTTGCATTAGTATGGTGAATTTGATATGCTAAATTCGCAGTTGATGGAACAAACTGTCATCAGAAGCATTTGAATCTTAAGAAAACAAGGGTCAAATCAGAGTAAACAGATACAATCAACAAAGAGTTTAATAGGAAGCCATAATCCAGCGGAGGGGACGGTAGTTTGTTTTACTTATGACATCATCGCAGCAATTAGGTCAACATTTGCAATTTTGTCTAATTTTTTACCAGTGGGTTATTTTAATTTTGTTCCTCGAAGTCTTGTCTGTTCCTGAATATTATATTTAATGCTTTCGCATGTAAGTCTTAATAATAACGTAAACTTCCAGAAAAGAATAGCATCACGGAGAGAGAATGTATAGCCAATCAGACAGTAAATGCTACTTTGCAAACTAAGAATGTACATCCTTCGATCACAAAACATTAATATGTCAAATGAACATGTTAATCTGAATTTTTACTGTAAACTGCTGACATTTTCACTGTAAACTGAGGCAACCATAGTTTGCACTAAATGTACATTTTAAACACCAGTTTTGTGCCCAGTGAGACAAATAAATATCGTTAGGTACTAATAAGTTTGAACATTTAAAACACCTGTATTTAGGCCCCAGAGGCAAAAACTTTGTCTCGTATCCAAGATTCAACTCAGTTTAGATTTCAAGGACATGTATCGTTTCAAATGAGACGAAGATGTTGTGATTTATCCAGGTCAAAATAAAATTCCCGTTTAAAACAAAATGACAAGGTTTCAATTAATAATAGATGCGATATTGAGTGATCAATTTTTTCGGGAAGTTGGCCCTTGTCCCTTTAAGGTCGTTAAACTGCAATCACATGTAACTATAAAGTTATATCAATCTCTGTTATTAAGTCAACAGAGTCTTAGCAAATTGCAAGGAGCAAATAATGTTATCTGAATGGTCTTATTCATCCTTTATTTTACTGCGTCAGTAGGCGGAAATATAATTACGGTTATTCTAAATGAGGATTTTCTTTAATATTTCATACAAACGTACGCTTCATAACAGCTGATTTTTATAAGCTGTGCATAATTGTATGAAATTCCATTTTGGTTCCGACCAAATCACACCTTTTTAAGCTATTTGTATTTAACATGTCAGGAATCTGTCATTTGTTTTTTGTTTAAATGTTCATGGAACTTAATGGTAGGTTGTTTATCTTCCTCAAGATTGAATTTTCATAGTAGTTTGTGACATTCTGACGTTTACAACACCTACCTCGTTGTGATTTTCTGTAATCAAAATTGTATTCAATAGATTGATTTGGAACAGAGTACGATCAAACCTGCTTAACGGTCACTTTTCTTTAGCAGCACTTTGCGTCGAAAGGCCCCAGTTCCCAGTCTCCATTGTTTTCCAATTTATTTTCAAAGGACACTTTTAGGGATTAGTTTTCTTAAAAAGAAAGGTTTTTCTATATTCCATTATTATATTCCATTATACTCCATTTTAATTCTATTGGTCTCCCTCTATTTATAGTTTAGTTTAGTTGAAACATATTCTAGAAGTTTAATTTCGACTATTATTCGGTGGATGGCTGTATCATGTACAATCATACCACATCTCCTTTTTAATCCGATATCGCAAACATGACTACTATTTCATGTATTTCTTCGACCGGTAGATAGAAAATATTTTGGAACTTTATGCGAGATAAATATCGTTTAATATGTAGAGTTGAACTATGGTTGGTTTTGAAAAAGTCTTTTGCTTCTGAATCTAACTAACAAATTGGGAAAATATCCCAATTTGCTAAACATAAGTTTGGACGAAGAAGTACGTATTCTTTACATATGTACTAATTTTTAATTCTTCCTATATTGATAAGATTAATTAAATTGCCATACAAAAAGCTCAACGAGAATGCATTCAGTAAGCTGCAAGAGATTTATAAAAAAAAATCATTCTTTAAGTGTGTCATGAATTATATGATTATTATTATTATTATTTAGGTATTTTGGGTAAATCGAAAGATTTCTGGTATGGTTTTACGGTACCTCCTTCACTCTATACGTTAACCTCAAATTCAAATTTGGTCACAAAGAAAAGATGAAGGTTAAGATTTTTCTTGACATTTTCACTTAAAAGTGGCAAGCCTTTTAGGTGTTAATCGGCACAAATAGTCTGTTCATCTTTCTGTCCTTTCTGTTGATCCCCTACCTGCGTAAAAGAACTTACAGACTCTTATCTTCGGAAGAGGCTCGGGAACTATTTGCATACTTAAATTTTCTGATCAATGTTTCTCTAAATTGAGACATCTGTGAGAAACTATTTCCTTCTATTCCAATTTGTACAATTACATTGTCATTCAAATGTAGCTTTATCTTGTTCCGAATGACGATGAATTGTAATTAACTAAAATTTAAGGTCATCGCGAGCTCAATATAATATATATATATTTCGCATTAATTAAAATATATACCAAATATTTATTTCTAGCAATAATTACAATAACATCATCAGAGAACATTTTTT
>JARWCS010349306.1:0-11137 GCA_034783895.1 Geukensia demissa | reverse complement strand
ACCATTGCGGTTACCAACTTTCCGGTGGTGTGATACCTATTTTGCCGTATGTCTTATGGACTTTGATTTGTTCGGTAGTTGTGTTATATACTTTATTTACTGAAATTTGCTGCATTTGTTATATTTCTGAAACACTGAAAATACGAGAAGACTTCGAAACCTGGCTATTGCACTAAGTAGTTGTCCCTATCTTAGTTTAACACGTTTCGATGGATCCGACCCTTACTTTATGTCGTGGCAAAAGGAGAAAAAAAAGCAAAAATAACATCATGAAAAGACAGATTGTAAAAGAATACCCGAAAGGATTTAATTTACTCAGAAAAGACTGTATGAATTTAATCATCAACATTATCTGAATTTGTTGGGAGTGAAATTATTTATGCTTTATGATACCATCTGTTCAGTTATACAACAATCAAGACTTAACGAACAAGCAGAAAAATTTATTTATTGAATTTAAGTTTGAATAAGATAACCAGAGAACGTGGAATGGTGAGTTCCATACACTTGTTGCATTGCATTTTCTCTGTGTTTTATATAAACACGGTCACCTTTCTGCAGATCCATAATCACGCTAACTGTCTGCGAACCGTTATCTGTGCTACTGCTGTGTCCGTAGATGAAGATATCGTTATTTTTCATCAAAGCGTATCGAACAGTATTAGATACTGACAGAATCATACAAGATATCTGGTATATGCCATTCGTCGGGGATGTAAATATTCCAGTTGTTGGGTTGTACCCATTTCCACGATTTATTCTGGCATCATCGAACTTTAATACGTCATTAATTCCATGAAGTACGAACGGATGGGTTTTTAGAGTGGCAAGAAACATAGGTCTGTCCTTATTATCTGAAAGTAAATATTTAAATTTTATTTAAAACACGGAAATAAAAGAATCTCATTTTTAACACTACTCAACTGAGCTAAATATTTCGATTTAAACTAATAGTCATTAATGTAAAGATTAGCAATAGACGATAAATCATTATTCTAATGCTACTGTGAGGTTACTCATTTAAATGTACATATAACATATAAAAATTTACCAAATTTATCCGACGTTGGTAATCTTGTATTTTGAAACCACTGGGTCAATGTCTCTGCTGGTGGACCTAAGGTCCCCGAGGGTTTCCACCAGCCCAGTTTTCAGACTTGTCTGACATGAAATTTATCAAACAATGTTTTGAGAAATTTGCTGCATTTGTTTTATTTTTAAAGCACAGAAAATACGACAATGCTTTAAAAACTATTGCATTTAGTAGTTGTCCCTATCGTCAGATTTGGCTTCCTATTTCGATTTGTTTGGATTTGAGTACATCCTTTACTTTGTTTGGATATCGGACTTTCTATGTTTTTCTTCTAATGCGACTGATGGGAGGTTCTTCTTGATGGTACATATTTATTCAAAATTGTTAAACTGGTATTGATTTGACACAAGTTATGCCGTAGCTCCGAAAGGATGCTTCGTTAAAAAGTTTCCAAAAGAAAAGTTGCAGGATGAAAAACCCTTAAAATTTCTGGTACGAAATATCAAAATTTGATAAAAAAAACAAACAACATAAAATAGTGCTTTTATATGTGCCTCACAAATTTTAATGTTATATGGGTTAGTAATTGAATAGGAAACTTTGAGACAACAAGTAAAATGCTATATTTACCATTTGTCTCTTTGAGGTGTCCAGCGGATTCCCACTTTAAATTCATCAACATTTTGAGGAGTTCCTCAGTCACACACGTTGTCTTTTCTGCAAAAATACATTTAAATTTCTTTGAACATCACAGATGTATATCTAACCTAAAGAACATTTTTTTCAGATTTTAAGATGATGTCCTTTACACGTCGCAAAATATGGACTGAACATGACAAAAGGAATTCGAAGATACCAAAGGGACAGATAGATATCGTCAAAAGACAGACAAGGCCATGGCCAACAAAATGAAACGAAAGACAAACATAGAACACATAACACTACACTGAAAACTAAAGCTTAATCATAATGTTATAAATATCCATTAAGTTTATCGCTTTCCGAATAATAACCCTAAATAACATTTATTACATTATTTATTCCATACCAAAATCAAAATTGCGGATAGCAATATGTAGAATAGGTTCACTTCGATGACAAAATAAAGTTATATTTTGCCTTATTTGAATTAAAATATTTCTTTATTTCATGCTCTATACTCATTTAAACATAAGTAGGCTTCATATTTGTCTTTATTTATCGTCAGTGTAAAATATAAACAACTATACCGACCCATGTTAACATGGACTAACATGAACTTATATAAGAAATGACAGAAAATACTCATTTTAAAATAAAAATAACATTTATATACTTGTACCACTTTAGAATAAACTGTACTCTTTGAATTAAGAATTATAACAGATTTATGTTCAATATCAAAATTTGACTATGGCATTTAAATATGAATTAAAATGACGTGGCTAAGATAAAGCTAAGCATTTTGAATAAATTTTAAATTTTCAGAATTCAAAATAAAAGACTAATGCTACTTTATATTTAGAGAAAGATCTTGCATACGTTTATAATAAATCTCCAAAGCCAAATCTGACTACGTGTAAAGCGCTCGTCTGTATTTACTCTCGCATGTGTTTTCTACACTGGACTTGATCAACTGTATGAATTTCTAGTTACCTAAAGGAAAAATAAATATACAATTCATGACGAAATGACTGCCGATAGGCCAAATATAAAGTTTTCACACTGCACTTACGCCGAAGTTTTAAGAAAATATGAACTTTCATGTGTAAAGTCAAACTCTGGACAGTGATCGTTTCCGTTCCGTAACTGCGTTCATCACTCCATCAATTAGTGTAGGTACGTGCAGCGGACTGGAACTGGAACTGCTCCGGGAGTCTGCACAATCACGAGAAAAACGGATAGAATTTACAAATCTAGAAATCTCTACAAGGTCATTAATGCTTCCTGACAAATTTATAAATCGCTCTTAGATTACATATCCCATATTCTTTCTTTTTTAAATGGCAGTAGAAAAAAGCTTCCCCGTGCGTGAGTTGTTTCATCCGATATCGGGTAATAGAATATAAGTTGGAGAGAACAGTTTGCATTTTTCTAACATTGTAATTTGTAAAATTCCCAGATAGTTATCTTTTTATTTGGCTAATCTGGGATCATTAACAATGAGTAACTGGAAATTCATCAATTTGACTGGTCTTCCTTTTTGGCATGTCTGATGAAAGTAAATTCAGAAAAGAGCTTTACACGCAATTAAATTGGGCTCCTGAATTTTAACGTATGTAAGATGTGGATCGTATCTTTCTGGCATATATGACGTATTCTTTTTTTATATACAGCAATTTGTCACTTTGAATATATTTGCGAACGACATTCTATTTCTGCTTACAAATGTTTGTACGAACCAATCATTGTTACAGATACGGTCGAATTTAATGAAGCTTTTTTAATTAGAAGTCCCAAAAAGTTATTTTGCTTTCTAAACACTTTTTATGTTTTATTTTACCACTTGCACGTCTTGTAAATGATAACTGGGACCACTTATATATATTACTAAATGAATAGTGTCGAAATTTGGTGCCGATCTTATTTATTCGTTGTTAATCAGACATCAATTTAGTAATGTCATCAACGTACAGTTACATCTGAAGTTTAACAAGACAAAATATATTCATCGTCGTTGGGGGATTTCGGGATCAAAATGGGGGAAAAACTCTATTCGGATCGCATGCGTTTGTAAAATTCTTACGGATATATTCATTTCCGGTTTTGGCAGGTTCTCCCCCATACATCCGGGTTACACAGTTCCCTCGTATCCTATTATACGTCATGATTACATTCAGATTTTACTCTTTCGCACCATCTTGGGTCAATAAACTATTAAATAGTTTCCTATTTAAATGTCCAATTAAGCTTTTCAATGATTTTTAACCTGTAGAAGTTTTATTGCGACTGTTATTTCGTGGATGGCTGTCTCATGGACAATCATGTCACATCTATTTTTATACTTTTGTATTTTAGGTAAGTGTTGACAAAATTGTCTGACATGAAATTTATCTAACGATGTTTTACGGAAATTTGCCGCATTAAAATTCTAAAACAGTAAAATATAGAAAGGCCTCGAAAAGTATTGCGCTTTATAGTTGTCCCTGCCTTCGTATTTGTCTTCCCATTTCGATTTGTTTGGATTTGAGTGCTTCTTTTGCTATGTTTGCATCTTGGACTTCCTACGTTTATGAAAGTTTTCTATTGTTGGCGAAAAATATAGCTAGCATGACGAAATATCGATAATTTCAGGAGTAATTATTGCTTAACAAATAGATGACCAATTATTGTGTTGCGCGTTAGACGAATCTATTTGACTGTCTTTATGCAGACTGTAGATTTGTAAATTCCCTCTGGAGTGCAGTCTCTCTGACATTTACCCCATATTTTTTTCTTTTCATATGTACACCAATGTCGGACGAAATGAGCACCATTTCTGAGACATATTCAACTTTCTGCTCTTATTAATGTACAGACACATATCATAACAGCCAATAGTTGACACTGATTGTCCGTTTCATGGATTTAACGATAATCTAGTATCGAATAACAGGAGGTTAAATTGTATCTGGTTTAATCAATCGTAACACATGTGTTAAACTAAAGATTATCAATAACCTAAACGTCAAATAAATATATTTTAAGACTGTGCAAACAGTTGAAATTTCTTTCAATATTTATTATAAAGATGTATTATTAAAAAATCACAGCTAGTTTGTAAAGTCTTTATCAATATATGACTTCTCGCGAATACAGAAAAAGAAGAATTTCAGTCTGTTATTAAAACGTTTCTTTAATTTGCAAAGTACTTCTATTTAAAAGTGTTTCCGAAATTATCCCATTTTTTGCTGATTACCAAATACTGCAAAAGTATTAGTGTTCGCGTATTTCATTTTTTTCACAGATGCATATTTTCGCATATATTACGCATCTTGTAGTTATTCAAAGTTAAAACTTGGCATTTCGCGGGTACGAATTTTCGCGAAGAGAGCGAAAATTCAAACATCGCGAAAATTGCTACTTTTACAATACTACAATTGTTTGCTGTAATGTCATGATTTCTTGACGGGTGTTTCTGATGTGGCAGGATTGTTAATCCTTCCTGAGAACCGCGACCTTCTCATCGTTGTGTTAAAAGTTTGTATGTCCCATATTTTCTCTTTTAAAGGTCATTATTAATGATTTCATCACTTTTCTTTACATTTTCGGTCTTTTCATTTACTTGATTGGCCGAAACGAAATACCCATTTCTAAAATGTTATCTATTTCTAAAATGACAACGGATATCTCCCCAATGTGGTAAATGGACAGTTTCAGAAATTTAACCGCAGTCCACGTTAAACATATTGCGCAATCCCAGTGTCCTTGAAAATGATCAAGACGTTTTAACCAATGAAAACCAACCAAAACAATTACGTTCCAAGAGTTCCGTTGGATTTCTGAAATGGTCCTTTCCGGTTGCTACTTTCGACTACCACCAATAGTGACAAACCGCCGACTGTATTTACCGTGTGGCACGACAGGTGTCACTAGTGTCGTTTGTGCTTAACCTAAGAGAGCACTTGATTTCGCTCTCGTTGTTGCTGTTTAGTTTTATGTGTCTTGTGAAGGGTTTTGTGTACCGCTGTTTATCTTCATTTCTGTTGTTTAAGCCATGTTCTTGGCCCAATTGTAACTATTCGGCTATTTCCGCTTCGCTTTCGAAATAATTACGAGAGTGAGCGAGAATGGCCGAATAGTAACGATTGGGTCTCTGCTCTCCTCTGACTTGACGAATTCTGTCTGCCTTTTATCTTCGATATTCCATTCGATATTAACAAGATTTTACAATGTGACATCGAACAAATTTATATTTCAAACATTTTGAAAGATTGATTACCATTTGAGCCTAAATTACTAAGTTTTGTAAGAAATGCATTGTAAATAAGGCTTTTTGTCAAAGATTAGATTTCAGGTTTCAGGTGTGGTGGACACGCTGTAGGTTATTTCGATCTCCCTGTTTATAATTTTGATTTTAAGATCAAACTGGCGAAGCATTGACATAATTTACAAAGAAAATTTTGTTCTAAAATCAGATTAAAAAAAGGCTAAGCTGTTAAATCTTTTGGTTTGTCTGCTTGATGTTGATAATTGCTTTTTGGATAAAGAAACTGACATGATATGATAACTTTAATCGTCTGTTAATGCAGTTACATAACAAACAGATTGTTTAAATTGCAGACTTTCCTTGTAAACAAATGATTTGATGTTTCACACCGTACATGCAGTTGTTTGTTCGTGAGTCGACAAAACAGGATAAAGCCTTTTAATGTTCAAGATAGTCATCGACTATCAATTAATGCATTTTAGCTGCAACATTAGTTGAATTGATTTGATGAATCCCAATGAAACTGTCAGTTTATGTGAAATGTTTACATGAAGCAAAAATATCATCAAATTAAATTCTTTATAAATAACGTTTTTTCGTTTAAAATAGTGTGGGCAATTTGAATTCTGGGGATTCTCTGTAGCGTAAACATCCCGAAACGTAATGATTATTTAACCCTATATCCACCATAAACAAATGAGAAGGTGAAGTAAGGCCACATAATAAAATTTCTAAGGCAACAACTAATACAACCTAATTTGAATAACTGACTGAATACTTGGTCATAATAAAATAGTATTTTTCCCACAAGAATTGTTAATTTTTCAAATAATCTACCAATTTTGATGAAATTTAAATTTTCTGCAATTTCAAAGAAAGCTGGAACTTCTTCTTCAGTTACTGGTTCTGAAAATATAGAGCGTATTTGTTATAACTCTACATACTTACATTTATTATGATTTTGATGGTGGATGCATGATACAGAAATTAAGGTATCCCGAATGGACGCAGATTGCTCGATATTGTTCGCATGAAAAACTGTCGAAAAATTACGTATTTTTGTACTAAATTGACAAAACTGGAAATTGTTTTACTTAAAAATCACAAAGATTTTTCATACTTGCCTGTTTATTATTTGGTATATTACATTATTTGGAACCCTTTGATAAGTGACAAAATTTTGAGGCAAAAAATGGTCCTATCATACCTTTTCCTTTGATCACATGTGTAGTTTCAATTTTTTTAAATAAAGAAAAATCAATAAGAAAATTAGAAAACCCCAAAAAGATGCCTGTTTTCAAAGACACCAACGTTCAAATTAAGCAAAAAAAAAAAAATCAAATATTTAAACGTCTGTGTCATATGGACACAACATCCCACCAACTAATATTGTAGGTCACAGTAAAGTATATCTTGCTGCACTTCGTATAAAAACTATCCACGAACAAAGTTTCATGATTATATCATAAAACCTACCATAGTAAAAATATTATTTGGCCTTTCCAATCCACAAGAAGACTATATAGCATAGAAAACTATCATATGTACGCAACAGTGTTGAACCGAAACTTTTATCTTGAGCATGCCACTGCTGGTGGCCCAGATGTTCCAGAGGGTATTTGCAGGCCCTGTTGTCAGACATGTAAAGCATGAAATTTATCATTAATTGCTTTGCCGGAATTTGCCATATTTATTTAAATTCTGAACCTATTAAAATTATGGCTAGACTCGAATAAGTAGTACATTAAGTAGATTTCTTTCACGCTTGATTTGACTTTTTTAATTTGAAAATACAAAATTACCAATGGTTAATAAATATGGAAAATTTAAGTATGCTATATGTATATTTTAAGGAGTAACCTCTCATCAGTAGCATTAGAACCGAAACATAGGAATTCAAAGATTCAAATAAAGCAAAAGAAGCACTCAAATCCAAACAAATCGAAATGGGAAGCCAAATCCGAAGGCAGGGACAACTAATGAGTGCACTAATTTTCGAGGCCTTTCCGTATTTTAGTGTTGTAGAATTTTAACAATGCAGCAAATTTCTGTAAAACATTGATTGATAAATTTCATGTTAAACAAGTCCAACAACTGGGCTGGTGAATACCCTCGGGAACCAACGGTATCGACCCAGTGGTAGTACATTTTCTACTATGTTGGATCTCGAATTTCCTTTATTTTGGTGTAATGCTGCTGATGAGAATGTATATGGTATTTTTCATCCTTAATACTTATGATATTTTCTTGTTTTTACTCGTGTTTCTCTTGTGTTAGAATCTATTACTTTCCATTGCAAAATGTAGTCTATTTAAGTTTTGCATATAAGTATAACTTATTGTTAAACGTGAATATTAATATAAACCATTATTTCCTTGTTTAAAATTTAAGTTGGACAACTTAGCATGGACATTCTTAAATTTTGAACAAGTGGGATATATAGATATTTCTTTTTAAAGTGTAATCTTGAAAATAATACTAGCTAAACTCTAGAGACTAACGATTCACTGTCGGTGATTATCTGATTATCTTTACCTAATCTACCCAAATGAGCTTGAACATAAGATACGTCAGACACTCCCAAGTGTGCCTCATGCCTTCATCTTCATCTCGAATTGGACAATAGTGAAAAGCTTCACACAAAAATATATGACAAACGTAATGAGTTTTACTTCCAGTAGTCTCCCGCCGTGGTCATTTGCAGATATATTCCAGCCGTTTATCAAGAGCAAGTGTCCAATACAGCAGTTTTCTAGGAGGAACTGGGTCTTTGACACATAAATTTCTCAGATTTGGGACTGTTGCTCCTCGCTTGAAGTCATCACTCCAGAAATAGTTTACACCTAGATTATGTCGGCCAATATGGAATATCCGTTTCACAGGTGAAAACGGATCTTTCCCTGTGAAGTTGCGAGGATTAAACTAAAATAGGCTGTTCGCTCTGTCACTTTGGACTTTGTAATCCCATGAAACCTTCCCCTTCACCCTGAAATGACTAATTCCGGATTGGAAAATGGACAATGCTGCGGATGTCTTTAATGACTTGGGAACTGCTGACTACTTGAGTTCAGCCCGGTTTTCGGTGAGGTCTGAGTTGTTTGTTGATTTTAGTTTTATCTGTACACGATGCCTCATGTTTATGACTTGTTCATGTTCTCAAGATTGCCTTCTCTGTCGACGTGTCCCCTTTTTTCTGGCCCTTCGGTTTTCTTTCACTTCCTCTAACTTGTTTCACCATCATATTTCTCGATTCTAGTGGCAACAGGTATAATAAAAAAATAATGGATATGGGATATTGCCGAAAAAAACAGCAACCCATTTTGCATTGAGATTATTTTACAAAGATATTTCAGAAAGAACGAAGCGGTAGTAAGGACAGTGGGAAGATATCCATTGTCATTTGTTAATACGATATTTTGTATGGCCAATGATGAGGACCGAAAATTATCTTTTAGCAGCTACAGACCGTTTGCACAGGGCAAAGTATTTTTCTATTAAATTATTTTTCTCTTTTTTCATTAAATTAAAAAAGTAACTCTTTCATTATAATAAGTGTAGGTTTATATCTTCTTTGATTTTTTTTATATATGGGCATAAAAAATTTGTCAGGTCAACAGAGTAAAATATTCTAACATAGCATTTTCACTGAATAAAAGTGTGCGAAATTATGAGGTTCATGGTGTCTGTAAATAGAAATGTATGATTTAAGTCGTAGGCGGAAATAAAATTTCAGAAATCAATAACAAACAAGCTTTATCATCGGTCGGTGTAAATAACATGCAATAGTTTTATAGTTAATAGTTTTCTACTCAATGAATCTGTGCATAACCATTCATAACACCTTACTAATGTGAACCTAGCAATTGTTGTTTTGAAATATCTATTTCAAAACGGAAGTAGCTTAATTTTGCCATTTGTAACTGTCACACCGACGGGGACCCGGAAATTAGAATTGATGGCAAAAGTAAAAAATAAAAGCAATGATCAAAGATTTACGCTAATCAGTACACAATTACATGACAGGAACTCGTTAATATTTTAAGTCGTTGAGCTGAATTCGTGTTTCTGGAAATTAATCTAAGGACAAATATACAGTGACAAATCGGCAATCTGTCTATAATTGACGCGAGGCGAGACGTATTACCTTTTAGACTAAAACTGAACAAAATATCACTATATGAACGTCACAGTTGTGAGAATCGTTAATTCGACGAAAGACGGTCTCACCCGAATCCAAATAGATCATGCTCTTATTATTGTTACGTTACTCCAAAAGCGGTGTTAAAATAAATTGGATACTAAAAAATCAACAGATTTGCTTCTGAATTCCAATTCCGTACCCCGGTTTCAATTTCTTCTTACATAAAGTTTTCAGTGTATTGCTTTACAGATATTTTCGGTATTAATAAGCTATTAATTGACATTTAAAAAAAACACCCAAAGTTTGGATCTCGGACTCTATGTAATAATTCTGATGCTGCTGGTGACTGGTTATTCCCTGAAACACGTTTTCAGCAGAGCAATACCATACCAAATGTACACAACAATAGTTAACATATATATTGTAACTACGCGGTTGATTCCACTTCTGATGGACAAGATATCCCCGAGTATATTCACCACCCAAGTTGTCAAACTTGTTTTTATGAATTTTACCACAAATTGTTTTACTAAAACTGATGTTATTTTAACATTGTTTAAGAAGCATTCCATCAACGAATTATGCATATTCTCACAAATGTGATAAACTATATAAAAATCTACGATATTTATATATATAATTTAAATATTTTCATGTAAAAACTTTTGAAAAAAAGACATATTGTCTAAAACACTAAAAAGGTGTAAAATGATCTCCCCTCTTTTTATGGTGCATTATATGTGGAATATTTCTCGAATAAAAAAAATACTAATGGTGAACAAATATGGGGAATTTTGATATGCTACATCTACATATAAAGGAGTAACCTCTCATCAGTAGCACTAGAACCAAAACATAGGGAATTCAAACGAGATCCAAATATTGCAAAATGAAATACTCTTATCCAAACAAACCAAAATAGGAAAATATGCACTATATTCTCATTTTTTTCTGGGGTTTCGTATTAAAATACAAAATTACTAATTTTAAGGGGGTACCATACACCTAAGGGAAATAACTCTGAAAGATCATCTAAACGTTTTAATCAAGTAATATTTTATATTAAAATTAATGC
>JARWCS010349295.1:0-11137 GCA_034783895.1 Geukensia demissa | reverse complement strand
TTACCCAAAGGTTCATTTGTTCACCTTTCACATGTCAACATGCTGCGGTCGTATCATGCTGCGCTTGCAAAGCACCTAAGTTTTTATTATTTTGCAATAAATTTGAAAGACTTCATATTTTATTTTTATTACTCCAATGAAAGTGAAGTATAGTAATGCATTTGTAAAGGCTGTTATTAAAGAAAAATATTGTGTCGTTAAGGCTTTATCTTAAACTTTGTAAGTGAGAGGCCTAGTTTACCCATCAATAATTCTGTAAAAATGTAGCCTTTGTTTACATTTATTTATGATGGTTTTGCAGCATCAGGTGTGGAATTTATGTGAAGTTTTGATACTGACTAATCTAATTACAGCAAATTATCTCTCCCATAGACAGAATATGTGCAGACAGATTTTCTAGACTGTCAAACAAAAATATTTCTGACCTACAGATTCTTTTCTTTCAGTGATCAATGTGACTGAAAACATGATATTTTTAAGCCTTTATTGAAAAAAAGATGGCAGTGGCCTAATGAACATCAGGCCAAATAAAAAATGTTTGGTTCCAGCTACCTGACCTATCCTAGCCTCAGTACCATGATCAGTCAACAAAATACTGAACAAAATACTGTGAATGTCACAAGCTAACTTAAAAAAATTCACAGATCGTTTTCAGTCAATCTGCTGCAATTTATGAGAAATTATTTTTTTTTTGTGTGTGTTTTTATTTCAGCCTTTCCCGGTACAAATTAAAGTTCAGTCCAGACAAGGTTGATACTATGATAGTACAGGCAATCTGTAAGTCATCACTTTATATTCTACATGTTGAGCAGTATTTTTAGATCATCTGGTCAAAGCCCATGTGAGCTTTTGTCATCATATCGGGTCTTTAAACTTAATTTTAATCTTCTCCTCTGAAACTGCCAAATGGAGGCGAACTTTACAGGAGCATCTATGGAAGGTCCCTTACAAAGTTTTTTTTGTTTCATCCTGATCATAAAAATAACATGGCCGCCATGGACGATTCTTGTTTCTGATTGTCTCATACATTAAAATTCTTCTCCTCTGAAACCATAAATTGATAGTTTATGTGGAGCATCACATTCACTTTATGAAGTCTCCTCATTTCGTCCCAATCAGAAAAAAACATGGCCACCATGGACAATTCTTGTTTCTAATTTGCTGAAACATAAAAAAAAAAATAATCTCCTCTGAAATTGCATGACCAAATGGAGCAATTTTAAGAGGAAGCATCATCTCTGCAAGGTCCCTTATAAAGTTTCATTATTTTGTCCTGATCAGAAAAATACATTGCCGCCATTGATGATTCTTGTTTCTGATTGGCTGACAAGTAAAAATGATGATTCTTGTTTCTGATTGGCTGACAAGTCAAAAATCTTCTCTTCTGAAGCCCTTTCACCAAATGTATTAATATTTGACATTGAGTATCTATGTAAGATTCTGTTTATACTAACCTGATTTCATCTTGATTGGTCTGGAAACGTGGCCACCATGGATGATTCTTGTTTCTGATTGGCTGATGCATAAAACTCTCCTCCTCTGAAACCACTTGTCCAAATGGAACAATATTCTACAGAAAGCACATATGAATGGTTCTTCTTAAAGTTTCCTTATAAGCATATTTCATCTCATTCAGACTAAAAACTTGGCCACCATGGATGATTCTTGCTTCTGATTGGCTGATACATAAAAAAAGTTTCCTTTAAACCATTTGGCCAGTATTGGTCATTTAATGTTTGTTTTTGATTGGCCCAATGTCAGGTGAACGGTACAAGCTCAGTCTTCTGAATCTTTAGTTGCTATTTTTTTTTATCAATTTCTGATCTGTTTATTACAGTATGTACCATTAGTAAATTTACGAGATAAATACAAATATACACGACCATGATTGCATGTACAAAAAAGGATAATCAAGTAAACAACTGGAAAATTGCTAAAGCTTTATTACTATAAATATTGTACTCTGATAAACAAGAATCACATAAAAGCAGTTTGGTTTTACAGGACATCTTATTTTAGTTGATCTTATTATTTCAGCCTTATTAGATGATTTAGATAAAGAATTAAACAACTATGTAATGAGATGTCGAGAATGGTATGGTTGGCACTTCCCAGAACTCAGCAAAATAGTCACAGATAATTTAGCCTATGCCAAAATAGTGAAGAAAATGGGTGAGTTCAGGCAAAAGTGTAAAATATACCTGTAATACAACAGGAATAAATATTCTTCTATAAGGTTTATATGAGATAATGAAAAGCTGTTTTGTGCCTTTAAAGTAGACTTTTACTAAAATTTTAATTGTACTTTAAAACGAAATATAGATGTTCTATTGGAAAAGTCTTTTATTTGTTAGGTAGTTCTAGACTTCTCTATATTAACATAATAATGCGAATTTTACTTGTTTTTTTATTATTTCATTAAAATCTGATTTGACTTGAAATACATCTCCAAGTCAAATTGGGAATATTGTGAAAATCTTGACTAGCAGTGTTTGTAAACCTATATTTTTACAGGGGCCAGAACAAATGCAGCCACAACAGACTTTTCAGACATCTTACCTGAGGAAATTGAACAGGAAATGAAGCAGGCTGCTGAAATCTCCATGGGAACAGAAATCTCAGAAGAAGACATTTTAAACGTTTCATATTTATGTGAACAGGTACTGTATCTTCATATCAACAAAAACTCAAAGGAGAGACATTTTTGTACTGCCTCTTTTTCTTTTTAACTTCAGACTCTTACAGTTGTCCCTCCTTGATAACAAAATATTAAAAATTTCTTGTAATTAAAAAAAACATGCAATTGTCCAGAAGTGCCTTTTTTCACAATCTGCCACTACGAACATAATTATTGTTTTTTGTATCACAAACAAAACTTTGTTTTTGTATCACAAACGAAACAGACCTTATTTGCCTAGTTGTCTAAGTCACAGACTTAAACTTTACTGTACCGTTAACTGTATCACCCAAAGTGCATTAGTTGGTCTCCAGTTTTCTCCATAAAAAGTGCATTCTTCTGGCATCACATGTGATATTTTAGTCAGAAAACTGCCCAAGATTGGTATTTTACTCTGGGTATTCTAGCTTTAAATAAAACTGATGTGATGTGATTGAAACTTTGTTAAAAATCTGCCAAATTAAACCAATTATAACCTTACCAATAGAGACAGCCAATGATGGAAATGTGTGAATGTCTGATGAAGATGATGTTATTCATTTTATTCGTCACTACCTCTGAGGCTGTCTGATTAAATTCTGTGTGTGAATTAATCAACAGGAATTACCTGAAGAATGTCTTGTGATTAATTAAATAAAAAATACTGTTGTAATTGGGAAATCTGCTATTGCACTTTGTAACATGAAACCTGTCTAAGCTGAAACCAGTGTAAACTGGAGACCAGTTTAAACTTGAACGATTGTAAAGTGGAGACCACTTTAAACTGAAATTGGTGTAATCTTGAGACTGGTCTGAACTGAAACCTACATGTAAACTTGAGATCAGTCTAAACTAAAACCAATGTAAATTAGAGACAAGTCTGAACTGAAACCAGTGTAAACTGGGGACCAGTCTAAACTGGAACCTGGGTAAACTGGAGACCAGTCTAAACTGAATCAATGTCTGGACAGACTTGGATTTCATTCACCAATTTACACTGATCAACCTTGTTGTACGCATGTGTATATCAGCTTAGTCATGTTTACAATCAGAATAAATAGTAAGAACAAAAGCAATAAGGTCTTGTTTATATCCCTGTCATTCACCAATTTTTGCAATAATTCGTTCTGTTAAGTAATCATCATCATCGTTTTTAATCCCTGTCCCAATCAACTAGATTCTTGTAAATTTTACATTAGCTGCAGAAATTTTCTCGCAACACACTTAAACCTTTTTTTTGTTCTTTACAAATATGGATCAATTTTGTGCTGGTCGACAAAACACTAAAACTGACTACAAAAAATTTTACAAGATCAAATAAAAATTTAAATTAATATAATTCTTGAAATGTACAAAGACCATCAATGATGGAAGCATTACTTTTCTGACACATGATGTAACAGGTCATTCGTCACTACCTCTGAGATGGTCACACTTTTCTTGAACCAGTGTAAAAGATAACTCTAAACTGAAACCTAAAATTAAGACAGTGTAAACTGGGGGACCAGTCGAAATTGAAACCAGTGTAAACTGGGGACCAGTCTTAACTTAAAACCAGTGTAAACTGGAGACCAGTATATTGACAGACTAGGATTTTATTTATGAATCTAATCTGATCACCATTGAAGTTTACATGTGTTTACCAGCATAGTCATCATTACAATAAAATTTAAAAATAAGATCAAGAGCAATTATTTTATATATTAAGATCTTATCTATATATCCCTGTCATTCACCAATTTCAACAATATTAATTTGTTCTGTTAATTAATCAACCTTTATACTTACCTATCCCAATGAACAGGACATTAGCTACAGCAAGTTTCTCTAAACCTTTTGTTGTTTACAAATAGGGATCAACACAAAAAAATGTTTACAAACAAATTGAAAAATGCAAAAAGTAAAAATATTTGAAAATTTTGTTTGAATTGATAAATTATGATAAATCATAAAGTTTACAAAGACCATCAATGATGGAAGCATTACTTTTCTGACATATGATGTAACACGTCATTCGTCACTACCTCTGAGATGGTCACACTTTTCTTGTAGATTAAAAAATTTAATGCCAAAGGTTTTAACAATGGCTTTTGTATGTGGGTAATTTTTTTATAGTCAACAAAAACATGGGTTTGGGTGTTTGTGTCAATTGGAATATGTTAATTGACTTTATAAGGAAATGAACAAAGATGTTGCCATGATTACAAAAAATATAAACCAAGGGCTGTTCCAGAAAAAAATATCTGGAGGGGTGTGATGGCAGTTGATATTTTTTCTATGGGTTGCTGTACTAATAAATTTCTTTTCTCTTTGTTGTTGGGGGGTTGGGGTTAAGAAAATCTGTTTCTATGGGTGGGTGCCTTCTTTCTTTGTTGTTGGGGGGTTGGGGTTAAGAAAATCTGTTTCTGTGGGTGGGTGTTCAGTCATTTCTTATCACTTCATGAAAATTCTTTAGGTGGTTGGGTTTTCTACCAATTAGATTCTGAAGGTTGTGGTAGTGAAGATCAATGCAGTAGGTGGTCAGGTGTAAAAATGAAGTGCATTCATACACCCCATATAATTTTTTCTTAAACAGTCCTTAAACAATAAAACAACAATAAATTCACTTACAAATGTAACATATTGTGGATATCACCTGAAGAAATGTGGTATTATTTTACCTAATATGTAATCAAATTGTGTTATCCAAATCGGCTGATTGGTTGATTTGACATTGGAGACAGGGTCGCACGGTGCTGACACCCATGGACTGTCTACCACATTAAATGAACAAAAAACAAAGAATAAATACACCTTGAAGCTAACTATTTAACCTTTGACCTTTCTGTTATTATTTTCTAGGTTATAGAGATCACAGATTACAGAGCTCAGTTGTATGACTATATAAAGAATAGAATGTTAGCTGTTGCTCCTAATTTAACCATATTAGTGGGAGAACTTGTAGGGGCACGTTTGATTGCTCATGCAGGTAGGTTTTTTGGCCAACTTGATTGTTCATATTGGTGTGTTTATGAGTACAGAAGTTGAGAATGCATATAGAAGTATAGCTGTTGTATGACTGTCATTGTGACAACCATCATTTCATTAAAGTACAAATTACAAATATTTTTACAGCAAGCTGTGAAAGGCCCACAGGAATGATATTTTGAAACTGAAAAAAAAAAAAAAAACATTTTGTCATAAGAAATAAGAACATTAAGTCAAATTTTATAAATTTAAATTGAAAGAAAATGGTTATCAAATCAATCTGATTGCAATCATGTGTCCACACTTGGCTAACCAAGTTCTGGTATCATATTTTTTTACTTTAGGTTAACCAATGAAACTTGTCTTCAGATTCAGATTATAAGAAATCTAAAGGAACATTCATTAAGGCTTTTCCATTTAGAACTGGGTAAAAAGGTTGGATAGCAATTTTGAATAATCATTTTTGTCCCAGTTAACATTTATTGTTGTAAATTTATGGTTGACGAGAACTTGGTTAGGTTCCTCATATTTGTCAAAAGGCACATGTTAATGTAAAAGCAGCCAAAACTAGATTGGAATGCTGTCAGACCTTTGTAGCTGACTTGTAAACATTGTACTTTTTAGTATGGTTTTATTATGTTTTGCCAAGTCATGATGCTGAGACGGTAGCTCACATTTAACATGAGCTTTTACTGGTCTATTTACAGGCTCATTGCTGAATTTGGCAAAGCATCCGTCATCAACTGTCCAGATTTTAGGGGCTGAAAAAGCCCTATTTAGGGCTTTGAAAACAAAACACGACACACCTAAATATGGTCTGATATATCATGCATCCATGGTAGGACAAAGTACACCAAAGATCAAAGGAAAGGTTAGTATTTAATTCAGACAAAGTTCATTTTTTTCCATTAAGTTTGATGCAGTTGAAACCTGATTTTAGTTTCATAAGACCCAGTTATAAAAGTTGTTTCCTCTTGAAAACTAGATGTGAATTAGGGCTATTTGATTTGAACATACTTTGCACTTCGGTAAGTCACTTTGAAATCACATTGTAATGTCATTTTTTGACTATTTGATTTGAATATACTTTGCACTTTGGTAAGTCACTTTGAAATCACATTGTAATGTCATTTTTTGACTAAATTTATAAATATTACCTTACTAGTCTTGGAAAGATTTAAAGTATCCACTGATTAAGCAAGTATTTAGAAGAAAGAATATGGAATATATACCAGAGAGACACAATCCACATCTTTTCTGGATTGTACACTGCTTAATTTCTTAATAAGCTGTTGCCTTTATTTCACTAGATTTCCTTGGGGCACGAGACAATTTCTGAAAAAAAGTGCAATTCTTTATTTTATCAAACACATTGTAGACTATATATTACTTGTTACATATTTCTTGAAAGAAGATTTAAAATATTTATATTGCATTACAGGTATCTAGAATGTTGGCTGCTAAATGTTCATTAGCAATCAGAGTTGATGCTCTTGGTGAAGAAACAAACTCAGAACTTGGTCTAGAACACAGAGCTAAGTTAGAAAACAGAATGAAACGACTTGAAGAAAAGGTAAGCTGGATAACATATATAAAAATAAATTGGATAACAGGTGTGGTAAAATTAACAAACACAACAAAATGCCCAAATACCAAATACCCCCCAAAATACAGATCAAAATTTAGGTGCCTTTCGGCTCTGCTTCAGAACACAGCCAGAAACTAGAAAGTACCACACAAAAAAGGCTGAATAACCCTTGATTAGTAGATCTTCAGGCAGGTTTGGGCTTCTGTGATGCAAATTTGAAATAACAAGGGAACAATAATATTAAATATGAACATTGCTTTGGGTTGGTTGAGACAGAAATATTCCATGGTTTACAAGTTTAAGATGTCTCTTAGTAAGTTAAAAGAATGCATTAGATATATTAGTAAAGGTCCGTGTAAAACAGGTGTTTTCCCTTCAACAGGGTAAATGGAATAGCCCTGAAGTAATGGAACTTGACAATTAAGAATTTTCTAACCTCATTACAGTCAAATCTCCCTATGTGATAAATCTATTCATATAATGTAAATTCAGTGAAAATGGTGGAATTACTAGAATGGTAGATTTACTGGGTGGCATCAACAGAATGGTAGATTTACTGTGTGGCATCAAATAGTTAAATCTTTATGAGTGACAAGATATTTATAATTATCATTATGACAAGGGTTTACATTGAAAGTAGAAGAAGATTCAGCTAGGTTTACACTGGACATCTTTTATTACAGGCCAGAGGAATCAGTGGTTCTGGTAAAGCAAAGGCCAAGTGGGAGAAATATGAAAACAAAAGGTAGATTTATTTTTATCCTCCAATCACAATAGGGACTGTTCTGTTTTATTTGAAATGGTTATTTATATCCTCCAATCACAATAGGGACTGGTCAGTTTTATCATTCATAGTTTCCTGTGAAGGAGCTTTGGGAATGTGACAAACATAGTATTTAAACACAACATTACAAATAACCCATCAAGAGTAACAATTTCTTATTTCCTTCCCATGGTGTAGTCTTCAGTGGAATAGTCTTAACAAAATCATGTGGTCAACTTTTTGGTTTGGAATTTAAATAATAAAAAAATAATGAATGGAGAGGTGATGGGGTGGCACCTCTATTAAAAATTGAAAGGTCATGGTTATTTTAGAGAGATTTCCCAAACAAATAGAGGAATTAACCAATTATTGATCCCCTATACATTTGTTTATCTGGGACAGACCTCATCAAAATTCTACACATGATGTTTGCAGTGGCTGTTAAGCTATTCAAAACTTTCCAGCATCTAATTATGCAGCGATGAATGAAAAAAGGTTTTGCATTTCGTATTTACAATTGAGATAAGTTAGTTCTTTCTTCTGGAAAAAGTAAAATAGAAGGGGCAGTTATTTTACTTGGTACTGATAATGTAGTGCAGACAAAAAATACTGTGTAGACAGGAAATTTTTCATGGCTGCTGTTTTCAATCATTGTTCAATGTATATTATATTTGATTACAGTGAAGTCAAGACATACAACATTGGTGTTGACTCCACATTACCTAGTGTGCCTAAGAAAAGGAAGTTTGAAAATGATGAAGATGAAGAAGTAAAAACAAAAATTCCCAAAATAGAAGGTACAGTATTGAATCAAGTTACTGTAATGGACTGTCTCTCTGATTGAAAATATACACCATTCAACAAGTGGGAGGTATAAAGGAATCACTTTGTCTGTCCCTCTGTCATTTCTTTCATCTGTCCAATCCAAATTGTGTCGCACTTGGCTCTTACTTGATGGGTTGATTTTAAATTTGGTATTCAGCATTTTGTAGATGGTAAATACCATATCAATGATTTTGGTTGCTTTCCGATAGCATTTAATAGAACTTTTAATGAGTGGAGGGTATACCTAGCATGACAAAGCTTCCTTTTTTTATTGCTACCATTGAATCTATTTTACTGTAGATAGAAGCAAATTTAACCATGTTAAGCGTAATGAATTTGCAGAAAATTATACACAGAATTTATTTATTTGTGAGATTCAGCACACAATTTCATAACAATGGGCAAAGGGAGACAACTAGAATATTTTACAAAATGCCGTAAACTATAAACATGCAGTGGGTAGCGACGAAAAAAACATAGAAAAGTACATTTTTTAAAGCTTGCTAAAGTTTTTAATATGCCGAAAAATGTTCTCAGAATGCCGGAGAAGACTTAAATTTTATAGGGAGGGCCATGCCTCCAGATCCCCTATCAGGTTCAGTACACTTAATTTTCACCCATATGTCTGAAATGAAATTTTGACTCTAAATTAAAGATTTTTATCCTAGCATGATACATTACATAAATACCTAAAGTTTTCCATTCAAAATTATTTTAAAAAATTACCTGAAATTCCTAAGATTCCTCTTTCTGATGCAGAGGTAACCCTTAGCTTAGTTTGAACTCCTGTTTATTTTGATTGTTTTGTTTTCTGAGGTTTGTGTTTTAATATTGATTGTCTTGTTATTTCCAAACTTTTGCTCTTGAGCACTACTGACAAGTCTTCAATTAATGACATGGCCATACAGTGCATCAAATTCGAATTGGTACTTTATGATACATTGACTCTAAGTCTTCCATTATATAGATATAGAAAAAGGGGGTGTGTGATTGTCTATGAGACATTTACAAGTCGCCTTGAGGCCTTCATTAATGGACAAATATCTACACCATAAGGCAAGCATTTAAAAGGCAAAAGATAAATAAAATCATACCTTTTAATCCTCCCACTTTAGGAGGGAGAGTCCTTCTTTTTGGATCAATCTCTTTCTCGCTCCATATGGAGAGACACCAATCTCCCTCTTTGCAGACATATTGCACAAACTCCCACTTTAGGAGGGAGAGTCCTTCTTTTTGGATCAATCTCTCTCTGAGAAAGTCCCTCGTGGGAGACGCCAATCTCCCTCTTTGCAGAAATATTGCACAAACTCCCACTTTAGGAGGGAGAGTCCTTCTTTTTGGATCAATCTCTTTCTCTGAGAAAGTCCCTCATGTGGGAGACGCCAATCTCCCTCTTTGCAGAAATATTGTACAAACTCCCACTTCAGGAGGGAGAGTCCTTCTTTTTGGATCAATCTCTTTCTCTGAGAAAGTCCCTCATGTAGGAGACACCAGTCTCCCTCTTTGCAGAAATATTGCACAAACTATGTTCTAAATGGCTGTAAATTGATGTTAATAATACAATATTTATTGAGAAACAATTAACAAATAATTAAAACTTTTATTATGCTAAATGCTCAAATTTTAATAAGAAATCATTAGTAGAATAACAACTTATCATAGATTTTATGTCTTTGTCTATCTGAGTTCTTGGATTTATAGCAAAATTATCTTTTTCTTTCTGCAAAAAATGTTGAAAGGCAAAATCTCCCAATTATAAAAGCTGAAAAGAGGAAGACCTCCCTCTTTCAGACATTTCAAACCTGTAACCTTATACATTTATGTACTTAGCATTTGAAAGTGAAATTATAAAAATTTGTTCATCCCAGGAAAGTCCTGTTGCATAAGGGCATTGTTCACATTTAATGATATATTCCACTATTTTAAGCTCACCTGGCCAAAGACAATGTGAGCTTTTGTCTTCACTTGGCATCCATCGTCTTTCTGTAAACTTTTACATTTTCATCTTCTGCTCTGAAACTGCTAGGCCAAATAAAATAAAACTTTACAGGAAGCATCTATGGATGGTCCTCAACAAATATTTCTTGTTTCATGTTGATGGGATAAAAAACATGGCCACCATGGAGGATTCTTGTTTCTGATTGGCTGATACATTAAAAATCTTCTTCTCTGAAACCGCTTGGCCAAATGGATTGATATTTAGTATGGAGCATCTATGGAAGGTCCTTAACAAAATTTCCTCAATTTGTCCCGATTGGACGAAAAACATGGCCGCCATGGACGATTCTTGTTTCTGATTGGCTGATACATTAAAAATCTTCTCTGAAACTGCTTGGCC
>JARWCS010349285.1:0-11138 GCA_034783895.1 Geukensia demissa | reverse complement strand
TCTAATGAGTGGTGATGAATGAACCCTGCTTTGTACTAGACACCATGCTGAGCCGGATTTGTAACATCATGGTAGCTCATAAAAGCAACACTCCACAGGAAAACATGTCGTTTTACCCTGATATTAATTTGTAATGTGATGTGGTCTTGCCATTGAAATGAATAATTTTCCAGCACATTATCATTTATTTATCACCCAGACTCATTATTCTAATTTTGGGCCAACCAGTCTTTGCTTTTACTTCTACATGTTGTGTGTTTAGCAGAGAAGCTGCAAATTCAAATTTTAATGTATTGAATAAGATAAAATGTTTATTTCCAAAAAAGTGCATACAAAATAAGATACAAATACAGTAGTCATCTGCAAGTTAAATTATTGTAAATTTATAAGGTTTTGCAATAAAATGAATAATTTTCTGTTTCAGAATTTCCAGCACATTAACACAGCTACCTCTCTGTTCGACAATAGAGACACTTTATCTGTTGGGTATAGTACCACTAGAGACATACAATCTTATCATACATAAACTGTTAGGACTAGAGGACAAATTACCATTTATGCCGCTTATGTTCACGTCAGTGTACTGTGCAATGGGAGTTATGTACTGTTGGATCAAGTTCTATATTTTGACCTTTCAAGAAAAAGTACCAAAAAGTCATAGAGAATAAAATTTGTTTTTCAAATGTCTTTGATTCTTGGTCAGAGGGAGATCCAGATTTTTGGAAAGGGGATTCACTTGCCAACATATACTTGTACATCAGAGAGTAGTTTACAAAGTAAAAAAAAAATTATTTGTTAGAAACGACATTTTTAAGGTCACCATATAGTGGCAAGGAAAAGGACAAGGCAGGACTTGACAGACTTCAATTTGTTTACAAAAAGATAGTACAAACACGGACAATTCAGATATTGGTGACAAAGAGGAATTCTAATAATAAATGACACAAGTTTATTCAGAAATGTAGGACAGATATGATTCGTATGCAAATGTTCATCAAAGAGTTCTATTTGTCCTAATAAAAAATGCCAGAAAAATTTTTCTCATACCAAATTTTTACAGATGTAATCGAAACACAAACAAGATTTTTGAAGAACCAAAGAGAACAAAGTTGAACTCAGCTAATGTTTGATGGTGGCAGGAGGGCGGTCAGGCATCAACATTTGTTACGATAATTCTAAAAGTTTACATCTTATTTTAGTGAATTACGATGCATCAAATTAGGTTAAGTCCGTCAGTTTACCGATATTTTCTAATAAAAATTACAATGCTGTATTATGGTGATGAGGGGTCATGTGAGCCATTCTCATGACTTTGCACCTTTTTTCGTTTGTGGTCTGTCCACATTTACTTAAAGATCTTCTCTGAAACAGCTTGGTAAAGAAAGAGGGTCATTAAGGCCCATTTTTGGCCCAAGAATTTGGCTAAAAAATGAAAACTGGATAATATCTATTATTACATATTTTTTGTATTGAATAATGTGTATAAAAAGAAAATCCAATAGAATTTTTAGTTTAATTAGGTCTTCAATGGTCATATAAAAAATGAATAGAAAATGATTTAAATGTGAAAATACTAAGAAATTAATTAATTTGATGCAATATTTGATACTATTTTGTCGATTTTAATAAGGATCGCACAAAAACATCACAACCAAACTTTGCAAAATTAAAGATCTATTAAGTACAAATGTTTGTTTAAAATAACTTCGTGATGTTTTTGTGCAATCATATATATTTTGAACAAAACACCTCCAAAAATTGAGTATTTTTACAGGTTATGTTATATTCTTATCAAAATAGTCAAACTTTCATTTTGTCGAAATGACAAAAAGTATACAAGAAAAAGTAATGATTTATTAAAAGATGACTATTAAACAGCATTTTCACAACAACTTATTATTGTGTCACAAAATCTAAAATTTTGGCCAAATATGGGGCTTAACGTACCAGCTCCTTTACAAGCTTTATTTACCACATTTCCATAAAAGTTTCTGTGTGATATCCTTTTTTATCAATTTTCTGAAGTTGCAAACAAACTTTGGAATTATAACTTTATTTGGTATATGTTTTAACTTTTTTTGGTAACGAAATCCTTGACTTAGCAATTTGTTACTGATACATTAAAATCTAAAACATCGCTGATACACGCGCAAAGCGGACAAGCTGAGAAATATATACATCGAATGTTGAGCCAATTTTAAAGGAACTGTCCTGTAATTAGCTTAATTATAAGTAAGTTCTCTATAGGCTAAATTGTAATGACGTATTTTGAAAATTCTGGGTTATTAATTGCTAAGATATCGTCAAGACAGCGGTAACTGTTATTTAAATTTATCTATCAAATCAGATTAAGAAGGATCTTTATGGAGTTTGGTAATAAAATAGGATTCATAACAGTATAGTAATAAGTCGGCACTTAAAGAGGCATATTTGGTACCCATAAAATTCCTACAGCCTATCGACAAGTCGCCATCTCGCTAGAGTCAGACAATATATTATTCCTTAGTGTATCGATTATTTAAACTTGTTTATATATTCATGCTTAACCTGTATATGATTGATACTCCCATGTTTGACCGATGTAAATGCAACATATTATTTTTTTTTTAAAAAAACCAGTATATTTTAAGTATATATAAACATTTTGATTAAATTAGCATTTTTGGCTAATTTGATCATCTTGTCATATTTCAATAAATGCTTAATTTTGTGTGACATGTATCTGTGTGGTTGGTGGTCAATTAGACAATAATTATTTATTTCATTGTACAGGTCAACCTCAATGATGTAGACAAGATATTATTAAAGCATATAAACCAAACATATACAGTCAAACCTGCTGATGCGGTCACCTTGATTGAGCAATAACCTGTATTTCACAGCCAATTCAATTTTCCCTTTCCTGAATATTTCAGTCAAATAGAACCTCGAATAAACAGCCACCTGGCTTTAGCAGACAATTTCACATCTTCACTTTAGTGACCTCTTAATGCAGGTTTGACATCCACGACATCCACAGGATTACAGGTTCCTGGCTCAGGACAGGCACATAAAGTATGTGGCGGGTTTCTGTTGTAAAAATGTCAAGTAGAAAATTAATTGACTCTATCATCTCCTCACAAGTCCAGTAAGTGTACCTTTTGTAGTAACCGTTTGTCATCCGAGAAGAAAGCCAAAGCCTGATCACTGTTACAACAAATATAGTTTTGATCTGTTTTATCAACTTCCATTCAGTGAATATGAAAATTTCTGTTTTGATAAGGTCATGGGGAAGTGTAGTATTAAGGGTGGAAAATCGTACGTGTTGGCTGTTTTATCTGCCTTACAAATACGAACCGGGTACCTTTTAATATAGTAAATAAACTTTGGTTACGAGTAATTAAAATTGGTTTTCTGTTTTATTTTGAATTATTTTCAAGGTAAGATATACTAATATCTATAATAGCTTTGCATTTTTTTCAGAAAAGCACCAAGAGATTTTCTAACGTCCTTCCCACGTTTACACCATTTTTTTTCACAAATCAACATTTGTCATGTTTATAGGAATCATGAATTTTTGCACGTAGATATTTTTTTTACAAATGTAACACTCAAAAGTGTGTCCTCAACTTCACCTTCCAACCCACTGATTCTTCAATTTGTCCGTGTTTTTTTATGATGTGTTAAAGAAAACCTTAGTTAAGCTTTTTATTAATGCGGGGTATCTACATTGAGCATTACTCACAATAATATTGCCTATGCAACCTTGCAGGGAGAATTTAGTTGTGATGGTATTCTGTCTCTATAGTAGAGCTAAAGCCAGTTATTTTAATTTCAATGTTTTACAAAACTGCCATGGATTTGGGAGGGCTTAGGTTATCCCGCCACATACATGTCTGTCCCAAGCTAAGAACCTATCCCGCCACATACATGTCTGTCCCAAGATAAGAACCTATTCCGCCACATACATATCTGTCCCAAGATAAGAAACTATCCCGCCACATACATGTCTGTCCCAAGATAAGAACCTATCCCGCCACATACATGTCTGTCCCAAGCTAAGAACCTATTCCGCCACATACATGTCTGTCCCAAGCTAAGAACATGTTGTCTCATTTTTTTACGATCTGTTGATAGTCATTGGACGTTTTACAGGTATACTTGTTCTTTTGTTAAGAACAGGTTTAGAGTTTATTTATGAAGGGCCAATTATAATTTGGCAAACGGTGTGTTTTTATTCATCGTTGAAATCTGAACACTCATCTGTCGTTGTTAGATTATTTGTTATATAAACTGTAATATGTGGCTATTTTATTTACAGTCAGACCAGATTTTTTTTGGCAAAAATCAGTACATAATTAATATATTTTATCGACAAAATTCCAACCCCACAAAATAAAATTGTTCATGCTTTATATTTCAGAGCACCAGATCCTGACACTGAGGATGCCAAGATACCCATAGACAAGCTTCCAAGGTATTTTCGTTTTTATATTCTCACATTGTTATCAAAGCAACATTAACATCATCAAAGACCGAGAGATTATTGCCTTCCTTAAAAAGGGCCCTAAATATCGCCCTACAACCAAAACTTATTGGACGGAATGTCGTAATGTTATCGAAAAATCTTTACACGCACTTTGCAAAAATAGATTAAAAAAATCGGATAAATCGTGTAATAAAGGCATTGAAAATACATGAATAAAAATTGAAAATATTAGATTTTTGTATAACACATTATGAAACGAATTATAAAGATACAAGTGCATCTCATGCGGTTTCCATACCAAAACGCAAAATAAGAGAACTTCATAAAACTTATGTGTTTGTTCCTGCAGATAAAACAGCCAATAATATTGTAGTTGCCTGTCGAAAGTATTATTTAGAGGTCATCCGCAACGAGTCATTTGTTCCAACACTTTCCAATCTACAAACTTGACAGAGCAACAGATAATCAATAAAGAACCTAATGTTACCACCAAGTTAAAGGCAGCATCTGACAATATGGAAGTTCATAAAATGTACTGGCTTCTCAACTTCATAAACTCCATATAAGTCTGGTTCATTTCTGCTTCTAGTAAGTGCACTACCAACAATGTCTCTATTATATTATCTAGTGCCCTTACATGTTTTAAAACTGTCATTGTTAACTTCTGTAAAAAAATGTTATAAAACTTCATCTATCAACTACTTTCGGAGTGTCAAAAATTCACTACACGTTTTAGACAAACTAAAGTCTGTCTAAGTTCCCTGGACAGTTATGATTTTTCTACTCTATATGCACATCTACCGAATAAGCTTATAAGGAAAAGTTTTTATATCAAATCGATTGGTCATTCAAAATGCCTGATTGTTCTTGCATTTGCTGCAATAAATACAATTCCTTATTTAGCGATGAATCTTATGATAAATATGCTTGTTGGGTATCATCTGACATGGGTACAGCGGTCAAATTTCTTCTTGATAATATATTTGTACGATTTGGCAACATGGTCTGTCGACAGTTAGTTGGTATATCAATATGCACAACTTGCTCCTTTAATTGCTTAGTTTTTTGTTTGTTGAGTTTAACCCCACTTTCAACAATTTTAAGTCATATCGTGGCGGTCAGTTTTACTAGTAGAGGAAGCCGGTGAAAACTAACGACCTTGGCCATGTAACTGACAATTTTTACCACGTGCGATGCGAGTCAAACGCACCTTTTTTTGTTTCCGCCTTTCCCTAAATGGGGAACTATAGAATTCGGGATTCCGTCATTCCGCATTCCGTTTCCAGACTCCAACTTGAGATCGGCTTGCTCAATTTGAACCAAACTTAATCAGTTGGTAGGAGTATGGAAAGGGGAGTGCCCTATCGATTTTGAGGTCAAAAGGTCAAAAGTCAAGGTCATTCAGTTATTTCGGAAAATTTTCGTTTCCAGACTTTTACTTGAGTTTGCCTTACCGGATTTCATAGGAAGGAATAATGGATTGGAAAAACCCTATTGATTTTGAGGTCAGTAGGTCAAGGTCACTGTAACTGAAAATAAATTTTGGTTGGAAAAATAGAAACTTTTTAATTTCTCATTGAATTTCGATAGAGTGTTTTTTTTGTTTATCTTACCGTTTTCAAGATGCAAGGGAATAAAAGGGGCTGCAAAGCGTCATTTTTTTGCCGTGTGGGAAATTTTTATTTTTCATCCCATTTTGATGGGTTCCTTTCGTTGAATTCTTCTAAAAAAGCTGTCATAGGTATGCAAACAGATTTTGCTATTTCTTACCATTTGACAAGCGTCTTGATAAAATCAAGACGCATGTCAATACCAAGATTGATCATTTGTTAATGTCTTTATATGAACATGTGTTCGATATTTCATTATCTTTGTTTAGACCTGTGTTGTGATTTTTCAATGACTTTGTATAGACATGTGCCTTGATAAATTATTGTCTTTGTGTAGATATGTGTTTTGAGTTATCAATGTCTTTGAGTAGACATTTGTTTTAATTTATCAATGTCTTTGTATAGACATGTGTATTGATTTAGCATTGTCTTTGTATATACATGTGTCTAGTTTTATTATTGTCTTTGTATGGACATGTGTCTTGATTTATCGTTGTCTTTGTATAGACATGTATCTGGATTTATAAATCTCTTTGTATGGACATGTGTCCTGATTTATCGTTGTCTTTATATAGAGATGTGTCTTGGTTTATCGTTGTCTTTGTATAGACACGTACCTGGATTTGTTAATGTCTTTGTATGGACATGTGTCTTGATTTATCGTTGTCTTTGTATAGACTTTTGTCTCGATTTAACTTTGTCTTTGTATAGACATGTATCTGGATTTATTAATGTCTTTGTATGGACATGTGTCTTGATTTATCGTTGTCATTGTATAGACTTGTATCTGGATTTATTAATGTCTTTGTATGGACATGTGTCTTGATTTATCAATATCTTTGTATGGACATGTATGTAGATTTGTCATTGTCTTTGTATTGACATGTATCTGGATTTATAAATGTCTTTGTATTAACATGTGTCTTGATATCATTGTCTTTGTGAAGAAATATCTTGATTTGTCATTATCTTTGTATAGACATGTGTCTTCATTTATCAAAGTCTCTGTAAAGAAATGCGTCTTGATTTATCGTTGTCTTTGTATTGGCAGTGTCTTGATTTCTTTATGTCTTTGTATAGAAACAGGTCTTGATTTTCAGTGTCTTTATATAGACAGGTTTTGATATATCACTTCTTTTTAAGACATTGTCTACATTCAACATTGTATTTGTATAGACAGTGTCTTGATTAATTAATGTGTTTGTATAGAGACGCGTATTTATTTTCTTTTTCTTTGTATAGACATGTGTTTTACTGTTCAATGTCTTTGTATAGACATGTGCCTTGATTTATCGATGTCTTTGTATAGACAAATTTCTTGATTAATCGTTTTGTTTGTTTAGACCTGTGTCTAAATTCTTCTTTGTCCTTGTATAAAAACGTGTCTTGATTTGTCGATGTCTTTGTATAGACATTTGTCTTGAATCGTCCTTGTCTTTGTATGGACACGTGTCTTGATTTATTATTTTCTTTAGATAGACACGTATCATGATATATCGATGTCTTAGTATAGTATTGTCTTTGTATAGATATGTTTCTCGATTTACCATTGTCTTGATAGAAACCTGTGTCTTGATTTACTATTGTCTTTGTATGGACACGATTTACCATTGTCTCAGTTTAGACATGGGTCTTGATTTACCATTGTCTTTGTACAGACATATTTCTCGATTTACCATTGTCTTTGTATTGATATGTATCTCAATTTACCATTGTCTTTGTACAGACATATTTCTCGATATAACATTGTCTTGGTATAGACATGTGTCTCGATTTACCATTGTCTTTGTACAGACAAATTTCTCGATATAACATTGTCTTGGTATAGACATGTGTCTCGATTTCCCATTTTTTTTTGTACAGACATATTTCTCGATTCTTGTCTTTATATTTACATATTTCTCGATTTATCATTGTCTTGGTATAGACGTGAGTCTTGATTTATCGTTGTCTTTGTAAAGACATGTTCCATTTTTAAGGCCATGAAAAAATAAATTTTATTTCAGATTTCATCATATTTTCATAAATGGATTTTAATTATATATATTTAATAAAATTTTGAACAGAAAATCGGCAGTCACTGGGCAAAAATCTTAATGCTTTGAAATGGGTAAAACCAGAGAAGTTCGAAAATAATCAGTCACCAATATTAAAACATGGTAAGCAAGCCTTCTTAATGATTTTGGTTAACCATTATGATCTATTGAATTTGAGGAACAAATAATTAAGAATGAGGACTTGGTTTAATCATATAATTCATACCGCCTTAACAGATCTCGTCTGATTGCCTTCATATTGTAATTGTTGGTTGGTTTCTTAATCTTATGAAAACCTTGAATTAGTTCGATTTTTATTCATATCGTTAATGGTAGATCATAAATAGCCAGTTGTGAAGTGTTCTACAGGAAAGTCCATTTAGATTCAAAAATTTACCCTTACTTTTAAGTATTATCATTCAAGTAAGAAATATGGCCCATTAAAGAACAGGAATTGATTTTCGACTTCGCCTAAAGCAGATATTACATATCAAGTGTTAAATCCATTTCACCCGATTTTTATAGTGTTTTTATGTTGTTTTGTCACACCACTGTCTAAGGTTAGGGGGAGGATTGAGCGCTCATCAACTGGTTTAACTCCGCCACATACTAATGTGCCTGTCCCAAACCAGGAACCTGTAGTCCAGTGGTTGTCGTTTTTTAATAAGTCATTTATTGTTATATGTTCACCATTTTTGCACTAGATAAGGACGATTGTCGTGTTTTAAGTATAGTTTCACATTTTGTATTTCGGGGATTTTTACAGCTACCGTTATGGTATGGACTCTGGTTCATTGTTCAAGGCCGTAATGGGACCTGTAGAAGTTTTAATTTCTACTGTCATTTGGTGGGTGGCTGTCTCATGGACAATCATGCCATATCTCCTATTTTTATATACTTTTATGTTTCAGGTTATCATTTTATCATTACGGTTAAATAATTGTCCACAATTGCTTAAATACTTAAACGATTTTAATGTATTTGAGCGTGTGATATTGTGTGCTGTCACACAGAAGCGTTGATATATGTGTTCTATCTTAATTGAATATGATTTTTTGAAATAGAATAATTTTTATAAGTTTATTAAACAGGTGTAAAAATGCTGGTTGTGGCGGACTGTTAAGACCGCATGTTGTTTGGTTTGGAGAGTCATTAGATCCTATGGTTTTATCAGGAGCAGGAACTGAGCTGGATAATTGTGATCTGTGTCTTGTGGTATAATAATATTTACAAATAATATTATCAAGTTTGATATTACAAAATGTACTTTGTTCATCAAAATGATACTTTTAATTATTCTTCAAACCTTAACTAACCAAAACCTGCTGTGAAACAGTCGTCTTGGTCAATTTCATATTTTCGACAGCAATAGCTGTATATTTATATTAGTCTTCTCAAATGTGACCTATTTTTTCTTAAAGAGATACTGAAAAGATTTGGTATCCTTCTAGAGATTCAACAAAAATTACTCCAATTTGCATCATACATGTCATATGTGATCTGGATATTTTTAAAGAGAGGCACATATTCTACTGCAATGTGACATATATCATTATCCTTACAGAAAAAAAATCTACTTCAATGTTACAATCTTGTGTCAATCTGATCAGTTATATCCCTTGTCTTCGGCCGAATCATTTGCAAAGCACCGGAAGTACACATATTAATTAATTATTATTTTCATGCATGTCAATTGTAGGACTGCCAATGGCTCTCTTTCTAATAGCTTGCTATCAGTTATCAAGTCGAACACGCTCTTTATCAAGTTAATGCTTACAGGTTGGTACATCGTCTGTGGTTTACCCTGCAGCCATGTTTGCACCACAAGTGGCTGCGAGAGGGATTCCTGTTGCTGAATTTAACATAGAAAAGACTGGTGTGACCTCAGAGTTGGGGTAATTATGTGTGCTTTTCTTTTAGTTACCTCTACAGGAGGGGACTGTTAAGTAAACTCGCTGGTTCTGTGCGCCCTGATGAAGTTTTACCAGAATTTATCCCTGAATACCAATGGAATTAGGTAGTAAGCAACTGTCTTAAAAATTGTTTGCTCTGACCTCGAATTTACGCTTTATTGACGTTGGGTTAAGACTACTAGAACGTGGCTATCTTTTAATAATTGAAAAATATAAAATTACCAATATAAATATAGAGAATTGTAGTATGCTATATGTACATTTCAATGAGTAATCTTTCATCAGTAGCATTGGAACCAAAACATAGGAAGTCTAAGATCCAAACATAGAAAAAGAAGAACTCAAATCCAAAAAATCGAAATTGACAAACAAAATCCAACGACAGAGACCACTACCAAGTTTTTTGCACCTTAAAGTCTATTAAAACTATACTGTCTTTTCGCAAGGACAGAACAAACAATTTCGGCTATGGGGTCGTTGCGATTTGTGTCACTTATCGGTCCGTCGCTGCACGAAATTACAGGTACAGGGTTTCGAATATATTTTTCGAGGTTAAATGCACAGATGCAGAAATAGATCTATTTTGACTAGTGTATGTTACCGACCTGCAAATTTATCTAGTGTCAGGGATTTTTTATTTATTGAAAATTTTAGAACTGTCATTGAAAATCTGAAGTCTAATAATTCCGATTTTACGATGTAAACAGGCGATTTTAACGATAGATATTTATATCTTGGTTTAATAGCCACAAAGTTAGCGAACTAGGTCTTAACCTCTTTAATTTGTCAACTGTTTATATCCTGGTTCAGCTAATAAACGATCCGATACGTTACTCGAATGATTCTGCAAGTATGTTAGATTTGATTTTTGTTGATAATGAATCTTTGGTAAAGGATTACAGCATGAAACCATCGTTACTTTATCTTGATCACTGTAGTATATTTTACAAGCTTAACCACCTCATGTCTTCAAATTACAAAATTACCAATGTTAAATTAATATGGAAAATTTAGGTAAGCCATATGTACATTTCAAGGAGTAACCTCTCATCAGTACCACTAGAACCAAAACATAGGAAGTCAAAGATTCAAATATTGCAAAAGAAGCACT